>OVAX01000629.1:0-29146 GCA_900406405.1 Lepidium africanum
GGATCTCACCAACTCATAATGATGAGTATTATGACTTTTGATTCTGCACCACTTGCTTCTTTAGACCGAGATTCAAACTTCTAATCCACTTGCTCTTTAACTCTCGGAACTTAGTTTCTTTTCAACGGCTCTTTTAGTTACTAACCGATTTCTTCTTCCTCAAGTCTTGTGGTTTCACANAACGGCTCTTTTAGTTACTAACCGATTTCTTCTTCCTCAAGTCTTGTGGTTTCACACCAGAGACTAGCTATGGAAAATTCACGAATTGTTGTGTCATTGACACAAAGATAGAAGGTATCTGGCCCAAGAGATAGAGTAGGAGGGTGCATGGCAGCCAAGATTAAGTGTAGCTGCATTGCTTGTGAGGATCGAGCAGCTCGTAAACTCCATCCTGAAGGTGATGTTGCTACTGCAACAGAAGCATTAATATGTACTCCAATCTGAAAAAGGCCACCTAAGATACTTACTGATGCCTATCAGAAGACTGATAAAAGAATTGATATATAATTGAGTAATAACCTTGTTCACAAATATGAACTTTGCTAAGGAGAAGACTAACGAATAAGTAGGTAAGAGATATATTATAGGTATTGTAAAAATGGACTAATTAAGTTGCATTAAACTTGGAACATGAGTGCACGCAAGTAGATAACATTCTAAATCTGGACATTCTCCGAGACACACTTTTTTCAAGGATCCATCAACTCCAATAACGTAAGCTTCGTTGTGAGTGGGGTTTATAGACTTCTTACCAAAAACCACAATAACTTTCTTTTCCTCGTCAATGAAGAAACTTGCAACCATAAGATCAAATTGATAGCCAGTGAGTGGTGTCATATCCACTGCTAAGAACACCTTGCTGCTCCACGACATTGAGTTGGGCTTAATCTTAGTAGTTATCCATATCTCCAACATTAATGTGTCCCATCGCGAAAATAAAACCGCAAGTTTTTCTTCTCTGACATTGGATAGAGTCACAGTATCTTCAGAAAACCACTCAAAAGGTAGAGGCAAAAGTGGCCCAAATCTCTTTTTTGTGAAGTCAAAACAGAGTAAGAAAGCACTCTCACGTCCTGTAATCTTGTATGTAGCAAACCAATAAGTATCTCCCTTGAGAGAGACACCATGGTAATAGAATTCAATCTGGCCGTCTAAAACGATATCAAGAACCCTCCATGAATTAGAGTTCAAGTCGTAGATTTTGATCTCAACAAAAGTAGAGTCAATATACCAATCAATAAATGTCAAGATCTTATAGTTGTGGCTGCCCTTGTCATATCCAATAACATACGAATAACATTCCAATATGTGGAAAGCAAGTGTGAGCTCTATACAATGGGTTTGACCCCAGTATGGATTCCAAACCACAAACTTAGTGTGGTCTATCGTGATGCATAATAGTAAACCGTCGCAGTGATAAACATTATATAAATCGACTTGGTATGAATCCTCTATGCTCATAAGTTTAGCTTCATGCTCTATACATGATTCAACGTTGTCGTGAGGATTGAGATTCATCAAATAGATCATATAGTTCATTATCAGGACCACCATAAACTTCTTTGTCGTTGCTTGATTAAGGTGCTTGTTTGCAAAGTTATTATCTTTGGATACAGTGTTCCACCTTTTGCAAGTGAATCGGACTTTTCTCATAGATGTCATAAGAACTCTACAGAATACCTCCTCCACCATATCCATTGGAAGATCGGACATCTTTGTCATGTCGTTTATATATTGGTTAACAGAATGAAGATAAAAGATGATGAATTGTAATTTTAAAAACGAACCAATGTTCACAAAGGAACAACGATTCCGAAAACCTAAAATTTCAAAAGAGATCACAAAATAATTCTTTGGCTACGCAATGCCATATATAAAGGAAAAAATAAAAAAGAAAAACCTAATTAGAAGTATAAGTAATCCGTTAGACTTTCTTCAATTATTTATCAAGAAATTTGCAATCACAGAGGTTAACAATGAAGACCGAAACCCTTCACGAAAGGATTCAGTGTCTACCGACAGAATTCACAACCCAAAAAGTGCAATCGTGTCCGTCCATGTCCACTAAATTGGAGTTAAATGTCCAAAAACCTATCCAACACATAGTTAAAGTTAGAGAGAATAATGTTGAAATAGAAAAAAACCATGAATTACATTGTTGACATTTTTTTTTTTTTGGTTTTAATGTTAATATATATACCAAAAACGTTTTCAACACAGTGTTACAAGAAACAAAGAAAAAAAAGTGAGCTCTTATAAGAGAGACATCATGAAACTAGATACTAAGCATTTAATCACCACCTAAAGTGGAATTGAGATACAACCAAAATAATAACCAAGAAGAGATAAGTTTGAATGCGGATCTTTCGGTGGAAGAGTCAGTAGACGATTCCGATAGTTCGGTCAATTTCAGCCTTCAAAGCTGAGGTAGTTGTCAATGAACCTGTGAAGATTATCCTATTCCTCTCCCTCCATATAATGTAGACAGTAATCTGCATCAGAAGTTTAAGTATAATGATTTGGAAATGTGGTCGAGTGGATGGCAATGACATTATCCAGGAACTAACCAACAGTAAGGAGAGAGGAGGGTTGGGAGCAACTCTCTCAGCAAGTGAAACCCAGACAGCTTGTGAGAATGAACACTCAAAAGGTGAAGATAAGTTTCAGGTTCTGCAAGACAAAGAGAGCAGAGATCTGATGTTAATCTCCCCCAATGAAGCATTCTATCACGTGTGCAAAGTCTAAGTTTCACCGCCAATTAATTAATGAAGGTGAACCTTGGAACAGCTTCTTTGAACCAAATCGCCTTATACTAAGAGACTGTTGGTGAATGAGTTCTCATTTGCAGTCACGTAGCAGTTGTTTTGAACGAAGGGGAAGTAGTGGATGAAGACTGCTTCCACAAATATTGATCTGGTTCATGATTCTCTGCTGGCACAGTAATGGTAGAGAGACAAAGTTATAGTTGCAATGCCTGGTCCGATCTCACACCTGGGAGCCTCCAACATCCATCTTGAGTAGCCTCTTTGACAACAGTTATGATGAGAATTCTCAGTTCTCTCAGACCAGAAGGCCCAAACAGATCTATCAAGGGTCCCAAAGGAGTCCAATTATCATGCCAGAATGAAGCTTTAGACCCATTATTGACTTAACATATAAGAAACTGTTTGAGTGTATTCTTGACCTCCAATAGCTTGCTGACTAGCCAAGACAGCCGTGGTGATGGATCCATTAACCAGTAGCTGTTACTGCCAAACACATTACTATCTAACCATGCAACCCACAACGAATCAGCCCTTAAAAACAGATTCCATACCTGCTTCAACCTAAACACAGCTGAGAAATCCTCTAGCGGTCTCAACCCTAGTCCTCCTTCATTCTTCGGAGTACAAATGTCTCTACAAGCTACATTTTCTCCTTTAGCAGTTTGAGATGCATTCTTCCAAAGGAAGCTTAAGCATAGAGAATCAATCTTTGCATAAAAAGCTTTTGGAAGCACAAAAACTTGGCTCCAAAAAAGCACCATTCGATATATTACCGAAGCTACAAGCCTTACTTTTCCTGCATAAGAAAGAAACTTAAAAGTCCAAGTGTGAAGTTTGCTGGATATTTTCTCCACAAACGGATGTCAGGACGCCATTGACATCTTAGTAGGCTGAAGAGGGAGTCCAAGGTATCGGGTCGGAAAAGACCTAATCCAAATCACTATTGCCTCAGAGGAAGTTGCCATTTCGCGAGGTGAATATCCTGCTAGAAAAATCTCTGACTTGTTTGTATTCATATCAAGGCCAGAGAATCTTGTGAACTCATGCACAATCTGAGAAATACTTTGAAGAGGCGACAAGGATCCATCAGAGAACAATAACAAATCATCAGCAAAAGAGAGATGACTTAGCACTGGAGAAGAGCATAAAGGATGAGCTCAAAATTTCCCTTCCAAGAGACCATTGTTGAGTAGAGTAGAGAGCACTTCCAAGACCATAATGTACAGGTAAGGTGACAATGCATCACCTTGCCTTAACCCTTTTCTCGCGTGAACCTGCAAGTTCCCCATTCAAAGCAATAGAAATCTAGGAGATATGATACATTCTCGAATCCAAGTTATGAAAATTGTTGGAAACCGCTGTGCTTCTAGAATCTTGATAACGAAGTCCCAACATACTGTGTCAAAAGCCTTCCTAATTGTCCACCTTTAGCATAGCACTCTTTGCAACGTTTTGTTTCTAATAGTTCCTAATGATTTTAGAGGCTAGTAAGACATTTTCACCCAAACTTCTACCCTTCAAAAACGCTGCTAGATTAAGAGAGATGCATTTCTAAAGAATAGGCTTCATACGATTAGTAAGTACTTTGGCAATAACTTTATACACCAGATTACAGCAGCTAATTGGGCGGTAATCGGCTAGTTTGGATGCCTCCAGAGTTTTAGGAATAAGAGCAATGATTGTGGTGTTGAGATCCTTTAGGAGTCTTCCCGAATAAAAGAATTCCTTCACTGCTTTTATCACGTCTGATCCCACTGTTGGCCATGCAGCCTTGAAAAACTCCACAGGAAAACCATCCGGCCCCGAGCTCTTACTATCAGGCATCTCAAACAAGGTCACTCTAATTTCCTCATCAGTAACTAGTCTACTCAGGCTTGTAGCGTCCAAATCTGTGCATCGAAAAGGAAGTAAAGACTACAGCATTTCCACCGTGGCTGGTGATTCTGGCATGTCTGTGAAACCCATAATTGATTCAAAGTAACCTGCAGCATGTTCTTTTTGCTCTATAGGTTCAGCAATCTTCCTGCCACTGTCATCCCGAAGAAAGAAAACATGATTGTTTGAGTTTCTGTGAGTAACTACCTTGTGGAAGAAAGAAGTGTTACGATCTCCTAGGCTTAACCATTGTATTCTTGACTTTTGTCAAAAGAACTTCTCCTCCGCATCCATTATTTTCACCCATTCCTCCCGAAGACGTGCTTCTTCCCTTGCTAAGTCTGCCGATGGGTTAGATAGTATTTACCTTTGCAAGTCACCAACTTGAACCTCCTTGGCTTTTACTCGTTGTGAGATACAACTAAAATTATTCATGCTCAACCTCTTTAACCAAGGTTTTAGCAGTTTCAATCCCCGAACCAACTTGAACTGATATGATCCCTCTATTGAATCCACCTTCCATTCCACAGGTAGTTCATCCAAAAACAGATGGTGATCGATAACATGGTTAAAAAACTTGAATGTCTTGATAACCACTCTCTTGAGAGAAGGCATGGTGAAAAAACATGGCGCATGATCAGATTGGGAGGGGTCAAGAAATTCAGATTAAGCTTGCGGAAAAGATCTGACCCAGTGCTCGTTTATTAGAGCATGATATGTCCTCTTGGCAATAGGATCCTCCGCTCGTAAATTCCACTAAGTGAATGGCAATCCTTTGGACGGAGCTTCAAATAAATTAGCTCCCTGAATAGCTAACCAAAATCACTTATTCCATGAGTGTCCACATCTGGACTAGGATAAGAGGAGTGATGTGATATGTGCAAAATCTGATTGTAGTCACCTATAGCTGCCCATGGAGATGCAACAAGAGGCGTAAGTTCATGCAGTGAGACCAACTCTTCCCATAATTGAACCCGCTGCTCAATCTGATTAAACGCATATATAAATGACACAGAAAAACTGACCCTTTCAACCTCCAGGAAGATGCCACAAGTCCCACATTGAGCTGACACCTTGTAGATCATAACCGATACTGGAGGATCCCACACAATAACCACTCTACCTGTTTCCGAACTACTGAAATTACCAAACATCCTCCTGCCATTCAGAACCGCATTCAAAATTCTTCTTGAATTAACATGTTGTATCTTGGTTTCAAAAAATGCTCCAAAAAGTGGCATATGGATATTAATTCAATCTTTAGCCATTACATGCTGTCTAAGGCTATTAAGCCCCCTTATGTTCCATCCAAAAAACATTATAAATATACTGTTAATGATTAATCGAAACCCTACGGTTGCTAGATTTTCGGGTAACTAGCTCAAAAGGTATCTCCAAAATCTGACGAGAAGCTGGATTTGGGACTTGTGTGACTGCCATAAGCTTATGAGATAAGTGACTATCTTGACCAACTTGGCCCTCGTGAAGCACAGGTATGTTTGGCTCAGCAACCTTTGAAGTATCACCCACATTACAAGTTGCATCAAGACCAGAAGCAACAATTAGAACAGTTAGAGCTGTAGGGACAGAAGAAGCAGCTTGTATTTAGCCCGAGATCTACCTCTTCCAGAAGGTGTCATTGTTCTTGGATTCTTAGATTTTCCCCTACGGTTTTGTGACATCCGATAGATGGACTTCGTGGGCGAGTCTCAGCGCCCGTGTCTGTAGCGGATGCAGGCTGCGTAGTTAGCAACCAAGGATAGCTAAAAGAGATTTCAAATTCCCTTCCATCATTGTACCTGGAGATAATTTTTGATGGTAAGTCATGCAGAAGATTAACCTCCACCAGAACCTTTGCTACATCAAAGTTCTCTTTGCGTTCTGTTTCTGGATGTAGAGCTTTAGGAGAACCCACAGCAGATGCAATTATGCTCAAACTCTCTCTATTGAACAGTAGATAAGGTATTCCGCGAAATTCGACTATGACCTGAGCTTCAGTGAGAGGTGGTTTCTGCGGTGTGAAGCCTGGAGACCATTGACTGACAAACATTCCATGTCCAGCAATATTCCAAAGGTTTCTACTCAGCAAGATGTTGCGAGTCTTTGGGTTTTTGACTCTCAAAAGGACAGCCCCATCCCTTAGCTTGTGCACAAATATTCTAGGACCCGTTCTTGCCCAGAGCAAGTTGACAATTCTGATTATCCGACCCATGTCTGGAGACAGACCATGGAACTGAGCGTAGAGAAATTCCTGAAATTCAGTTTTTGAAGCTGCAATATTTTCACCTGGAATTAGTATAAACGGTACACTTGAGACATGAGTGGATGGTGATCCCATCTTTTGAAGAGCTGAAGGCTTTACAATGCTTGCAAAGGAAGGCCTTAGAGGTGGAGGAGCTATCTGTGGTTGTTCTGGAACAATAGAAGAAGGTGGTAACTGAGCTTCGCTATGAACCGGAGCAAGGAGGGGAGGAGAAGGCGTAGCCATCGCCTCTTGCACACCAGAAGAAACTTCTGCTAACTCAGTTAAAGGAAGCGCAGAGAGAGCAAGATTTGTCAAAGAAGCAACCGAAGCATCTGGAGAAGCGACTGAGGTTACAGCGACGGCTGGTGCTGAAGCAGCACTCTCCAATGATACCGATTCTCCCGGCTGGTCAGCAACGATGTCCGTCGGAGCAGAAGAAGATGGAGTCGCTTTGTTCTTTGGCTTCTTAGATTTCAAATCTGGATGGGAATTCTTCGGTGGGTAAGGGACCAGCAGGTTAGGCTTCTTCTTTTTTGTTGTCATTAGGCTGGTCGGAGAGGATTCGACCGACGACGAAACGTAAAGACGATCAGAGACGCATATCTAAAATCGCCTTTTTTATCTCCTGGGCCCACTTCTCGTGATATTATCGAGTCCTCACATTGTTGAAATTTGAAAACTCTAATCATAAATTCATAATCATATTATGTTTGTGAAGCAATTTGGTGGACAATAGTAGTGATTTAAATAATCACAAGTACCATACCATATCGGTTTAGAAAAAGTCAAAAATTGACTCCATCCGGTTAACTTAATCGTAATATTGTTAGAGATAAATAAGAAACAGAGAAACTTACAATAATAAGAGTACACATAGATGAACTGATAGTGACACAAATTGGTCAAGAACATATTTTGTAGAAGAAAGCCAGAGATTCTGAAAATTAGAGAAAAAGAAACAAAAATGGCAGAATTATTGGTGGAAACTCGAATACCACAGCAAAAGCAATACGAATCCAAACCTTTTCCGGCTGTGATTTCGCCGTCTTCGGCAATCCCGATTCCTGCTCTGTCTCTTCCACTATTCACTCAAAGTATCAGGACTCAGAAACCCTATCTCGATTCTCTCTTACACCAGTCAGGAGCTGTGCTCTTCAGAGGCTTTCCGGTGAATTCCGCTGAGGATTTCAACGATGTCGTTGAGGCCTTTGGTTTCGATGAGCTTCCTTACGTTGGAGGCGCCGCACCTCGCACTAATGTCTTCGGTCGTGTCTTCACCGCCAACGAATCTCCTCCTGATCAGAAGATCCCTTTCCACCACGAGATGGCTCAGGTATATCTACTTGTAGTATCAACTATCCTACGATTGATCCATGGATATGGGATTATATGTGTATCTAATTTTACATCTAAAGTTTGAGATTGATGGAATTTGAAGATGTTTAGCACACAACTGAGGAATTTTTGTTTCATGGTGATTAGGTTCCTGAGTTTCCTTCAAAGTTGTTCTTCTACTGTGAGATGGAACCTAAGTCAGGAGGAGAGACACCAATTGTTCTGAGTCATGTTGTATATGAGAGAATGAAAGAAAAATATCCTGAATTTGTTCAAAGATTGGAGGGACATGGTTTGCTATATGTTAGGGTCTTAGGAGAAGAAGATGATCCATCATCACCAATAGGCCGTGGCTGGAAATCCACATTCTTGACCCAAGACAAGAACCTTGCTGAGCAGAGGTACTTCACCGATACCATCTCTTTTTGAGTTTCAGAAAAAAGCATCTAATCTAGCCTGTGGAACCGGCAAATGTTTGATCTTTTTGGGATGATAGTGTTCAGTTTCTTCTTCAGCTTTTCTGTGGTTGTGGCATATTTCCGTCATCAGTTGTAGATTCTAAGTGGTGAATCATTGAGAGGGTCTTTTAATAACTGTGAAACTTGCTTTGACAGGGCAGCTAATTTGGGAATGAAACTGGAATGGACTGAGGACGGAGCCAAGACGATAATGGGTCCAGTACCAGCAATCAAGTACGACAAGTCAAGAAACCGCAAAGTATGGTTCAACAGCATGGTAGCTGCTTACACAGGCTGGGAGGATAAGCGAAATGATCCCAAAAAGGCAGTGACTTTTGGAGATGGAAAGCCTTTACCCGCAGATATAGTCCATGACTGCCTCAGGATCCTTGAAGAGGAATGTGTAGCTGTTCCATGGCAGAGAGGAGATGTTCTGCTTATAGACAACTGGGCAGTTCTTCACTCTCGAAGACCGTTTAATCCTCCTCGCCGAGTTCTGGCATCACTCTGCAAATAGATTATGTTGTCTTCTACTAACAACCTGTCAAAGCTATGGGTTTGAGATTTAGAGGCATCAGTACTGTATATATTTCGCATAAAGGTATTTGGGTATATATATTGTAACCCATTTCTTTATTCATAACATCACTTAATTACAATACTACACCAGAGACTAAACAAATAAAAAGAAACTGCACACAAACTCGTCCTTCTTAATAACACTGCACCAAACACAAAACCCAACAAAAACTCCTGTTATTGAAGTTCTGAAATCTAGCAGAGAACTCGACTTAGAGCTCCTCCTTTTATTGAAGTTCTGGAATCTTTGCAGAGAACTTGACTCAGAGCTCTTGCTTGAGCTTCGAGCTGGATGGTGATTCCAGGCCAGGTTTGAGGAATCCAGAAAGCCATTTTGCAGATTCTTTCTCTATGCGAGTCAAATTGTTCTTGAAGTCAATGTAGTAAACCCCAAACCTAGCTGTATACCCATCTTGCCACTCAAAGTTGTCCATTAAAGACCAGAGGAACCATGATGTAACGTTCACTTTGTCTTCACTGCAAGGTTCAAAAGATATACAAATTGAATGTAAATGAAACACATTTACAAATATAGAACAAAGCTTTTACCAAAAATGAGTAATTGATCACCATATAGCATCATGCAGAGCCAAAAGATGCCTCTGAAGATAGTATTTTCTGTTGTGGTCATTGAGTGCAACACTCAGATCTGTATCTTTATCGCCAAGGTCCTCACCGTAGCCTATAATAAAAAAATAAAAAAATATCAAAACTTCGACAAAAGTGCAAACAATAATACCATTATAATACAATCTAAAGCATTAAAAATATTTTGATAACCATTTTCAGTGATAATGATCTCAGGGTTGTCATATCTGTCCTTTAAGTATTTCAGAAGCTTTCTCAAACCCTGTGCGTATACAGCCATCTTAGCAGTATTGGGCTACAAACACAAACATAAAAGAAAATTATGATTAAAGTAACTCAAATCGAAAATTATAAATTTATAAAATAAATAAATAAATACAAAGGAAGATTTTGTACCTGACTACCAATTGAAATGGATCCATCCACTGTCTTGGCTGAAAATGTCAAAAAAAAAATGTCTCGAATGAATATTTGACTGCGCTTACTAATGTTGTTTGGAGCTTTCTAGGTACATGTTGATAGTATATAGCATAGTCTTACGTTCAAAGTCGATAAGAGCATCTGTTGCCCAAGTCGGGTTTCGACGATCGACTTTATGCTCGGTCTTTACAAAGTATGAAGTGTAGTAATTCATTCCAAGGAAGTCTGTAGAACCTTTCAGTTTTTTCTTTTGAGCGTTTGTAAATTTAGGTAACCTGGGTCCCACGGCATCTTTCATAGATTGAGGATAATCTCCGTACGTAGTAGGAGCCAAATGCCTGAGCAGATTCAAAAACAAATAAACATCATTATACATATATATATATATATATTGATTATATAGCTAGGAATTAGTGGTTTTTTACCAGCCAATGATGAAATCAAGCACACGATCTACGGTATTTTGACCTCCTTCTACATCTTCCGGTTCAAACCAAGCTGGACTATGAGCAATCCCGATTTTACCACCTTTGCACTTTAAGTTTTAAAATATAAAATAAATTAAATAACATTGTTAAGTTTGTATTTCAGAATTGGAAAAGAAAGAGAATGTAATCTACCATTGATATGTTTTTACCTTTTCACATTTTCTGAAAGCTTCAACAGCATCAGCATGACATAAGAGTAAATTGTGACTGACGACATAATTCTCGAATCCTGACCGTCCATCGGGGCAAAGTTTACCATATTCTTTGACGTAAGGTGAACAACGACCCGGTGCTTTTTTCCCAACGTCGTAGCCCGAACGACTAAAGACCCATGGCTCATTAAACGTAATCCAGTGTTTCACTTTGTCTCCATATTCATGGAATGTGAAGTTTGCATACTCCACAAAATCAGGCCTACATATATGTTTGCATTTTAAAAGATATTATTACTCTAATCACACGTCGGCTTATTCATCAATTAATGTGGTGATAACATATGGCCAAGATTAAGACAAACTTACACGATACGCTCGCTTAAAAAGCCACCGTACTCGTCTTCCAAATCGGCGGGAGTATCCCAGTGAAAAACCGTTACTAATGGTGTTATGTCTGAAACACCATAAATTAATAGTTCGGTAGTTAGTTTTTTTTTTTTTTTTGTCGAAATTGAAGATATAACGAAGGATAGAGAATATGTAAAGACCATTTTTAATGAGCTCGTCAATAAGATCGTGGTAAAATTGAACCCCTTCTTTGCTTATTCCTTTCTCCATCCTCCCATCTGTCAATTTCATTTGTTATTAACTACAACCGATAATAATTCTTACGGCTTATTGTACTCATTAAAAGAAATCATTAATGTTTTATAACTTACGGGGAAATATTCTTGGCCACGCTATGGAAAGTCTAAAAGCATCAGTGTTTAGCTTTTTCATCAACTGGATATCCTCCTGTTGATTTTTGTGGCAAACGAAACATTAATTTACTAAATGAAATAATAACTTGAGTTGGACTGTGATTACTTTTGTTTTGGAAAAATAATACCTTGTAGCGATGGTAGAAATCGACGGCCACGTCAGCATTGTGGTTCTTAACTCTATCTGTCAGTTTCATATAAATAAACTTTTAGAATGATCCACTGATCGTGAAGAACTATTTTTTATTTTCTTTTCAAAAAATCTTATAAATTAGAAACAATTTACTAGTAACTCATAATTTTTTTTTGTTTGTTAAAAGTAACTCATAATTAAGAACGCATGTTTTCTTTTCTTTTCTTTTGTGTTAAAAATTAAGAATGCATGTTGATAATAATCAAAAGAGAAGCACAAAATAAAATAATAAGTGGGCATAAATGATTTAAATGGAAAATTGATGAAGAAGAGAGACAGACTTGGAAACTTCTTGGTGTAGATATCCCACAGGCTTGGACCTCTGCAACCTTCGTTTACTGCACCTTCCACCTATTTTCACAGCATATGCATCAAACTGATCACTTCTCTTTTTCCGCATCAATAATATCTAATTATTCGTCCACCTACCATAAATGAATCTAATAACTTTACTAATTCCCACACATATATACTCCCTCTGTTCTTTTATACTTGATATTTTAGGTATTTCACATACATTAAGGAATCATTAATTGTTTTATTTTTTCTAAAACAAAATATAATTTATCACAAACTCCAAAATATTTTAACCAATCACAAATCAATCTGCAAATTTAAAGAATCATTCTTTTATACTTAGGTATTTCACACACATTAAGGAATCATTAATTGTTTTATTCTTTCTAAAACAAAATATAGTTTATCACAAACTCCAAAATATTTTAACTAATCACAAATCAATCTGCAAAATTTAAAGAGTCAAAAATACCAAAAGTACAATAAATTTTGCATAGAAATCTTAAAACATCAACTAAAAATAAACAAATTTTTTTTTCTAAAATATCAACTAATAAAAAACTGAAGGAGTATATATACACGTACAAATCCAAAATCATAATTGAAAACAATTAGATTCTGGGATATAATAATCTATGAATTGGAAAAGGGGTTTCTAATATATTTGTAATCAAAATATAATCTTTGGTTAAAAGAATTTTTCAAAATTCACCCTATTTCCTTGTAGTATAATTAATAGATATGTAACTACATGCGCATTAAGAGACGTAGTAGAATAATTGTTATGTATACAAGCAATCTACCTGAAAAGCTGCAGTCGCAGAACCAAACATGAAGCCCTTCGGGAAACTTGCACGACTAAGAGTTTCAGTCTTAGGGCATACAGGTCCTTCTTCGGCCTTGGTCGGAGAGGGGACAAGACTTAGGAGCAAAAAGAATCCCAAGAGAGGAATCTTCATTGTTTGTATTTTTTATAACTAAGCAAGAGTGTGTTTCTAGTTAAATTTCAAAAGAAAGTAAGAAGAGACTATGATGTGATGGAAATAAAATATCCAACTTGCTATGAGTATTCTAACTATAAGGATGATATCATTATATATACATACATTATGTATGTAGCAACGATTGGGGTGATGTGATGACCACAAACTCTATTTGGAGACTACCAACTAGTGTCGACACACTCTAGATTCCTAGGTTGTGATTTTGAAGGCCAAGTGTCTCATTTACAATCACTGTTAGACATGCTCATTGCCATGCAAGTGTATGTACACTATTACATGCAGATTGGTTGTTTTTTAGTTGTTCTCATTGTTACATGCATATTGTCACTTTCTTGATACATTGTCTTCCATTTATCTGACGTAATATTCACATGTGTAAGGCGAGTACTTCTGGCATCTGGATGTTAAGATTGTGTGTATGATTCTGTTGAGGCACATGTGTATATTGAGGAAAAGATTTTGAACCGTCGCAAGTGCATGAATAACAAGTGTAATACTTGTCAAGGGTAACGTGTGATCTTTAGAACCACAAGTTTGTCTTTTGAGTTGTGCAAATTAAGTACATTTAAGTATCTGACGACAGATTATAAGTTTATCTCTATGTATATAAAGGGCACTTGCATTCATCCTCATGATCACCACACTCGCTAGTCTTATCATAAAACAAAACCAAAGGTTCTCTCTTCATTATTTGAATGCATTTACATTATCACAGCGTTACACTTACATTAATTTTTTCACTCATTTTTAATCATCTTACAATTATTGAAAAGATACATAGTCACTTAATATTGTGTACACCGTAATAAATGGTCAGATATAATAATGGCGGCCGCAACGATGTCTTGGGACGATGGAACGCATATGAAGGTGAAGAGAGTCCATATTACATATGAAGATGTTATCAAGTCCATAGAGGCTGAGTACGATGGAGATGCTCATAATCCTTACCGACATGGCACTCCAGGCAAGAAATCAGATGAAGTTCGTACTCTTCTCAACCTTCACCGTTAATATATATCTTTTGACTATATATAATTATGTTGCATTCAATGAGTTAGTTTGTGTTAGATTATAGACTATTTTTCACATGCCTCTTGATATATGGGTGGATGTTAGTCTACTACTTCCAATCTTAGAGATACCACAACTAAAACATTGAATTTGTTGGATATGTTACAATTAGACGTGTTAGCATTTGTACGGTCTATCATATGTGGATGTTAGTCTACTACTTCCAATCTTAGAGATACCACAACTAAAACATTGAATTTGTTGGATATGTTACAATTAGACGTGTTAGCATTTGTACGGTCTATCATATGTGGATGTTAGTCTACTACTTCCAATCTTAGAGATACCACAACTAAAACATTGAATTTGTTGGATATGTTACAATTAGACGTGTTAGCATTTGTACGGTCTATCATATGTGGATGTTAGTCTACTACTTCCAATCTTAGAGATACCACAACTAAAACATTGAATTTGTTGGATATGTTACAATTAGACGTGTTAGCATTTGTACGGTCTATCATATGTGGATGTTAGTCTACTACTTCCAATCTTAGAGATACCACAACTAAAACATTGAATTTGTTGGATATGTTACAATTAGACGTGTTAGCATTTGTACGGTCTATCATATTAGATTATGAGTTTCTAATTCATAACCAAATAGAGAGACTCATATTTAATATATAGTAGAGTATAATATTTTTTCTTTCCAATATAGGATATTCTTCACACTTTAGTCGGTCTCATGGTCCGGTTGGGCTGTCATAACTTAAAAGCATATAAAATGACCTATGTGTAGGAGGAATTTGGTCTACTATATTCCCAGGCTGTATATTTCTATATGTTGTTTTGTTTAGTGTTTTATTTTGATCGAATCTAATATGTCTTTGTAGGTGAACTTGAGCCCAGACGAGTACATAACAGATGTCACTGGGTATTTCAAAACTACGGGAACTGAAGATGCTATAGCAGCATTGGCTTTCAAGACCAACAAAACTGAATATGGACCGTACGGAAACAAAACAAGGGACCAATTCTCTATTCATGCACCTAGAGATAAGCAGATCGCTGGTTTTCAAGGAATTACTAGCAATGTTCTTAACTCTATTGACGTCCACTTTGCTCCATTACCATCGTCCTCATCCTCTTCCGCTTCCTCTACTCCATCTTCGGCTTCGAGCCAAGTCAACAAAGTGGAAGCTCAAGGTGGAAGAGGAGGAACATCATGGGACGATGGTGCTCATGATCATGTAAGAAGAGTGTACGTTGGACAAGGTGATTCTGGTGTTACTTATCTCAAGTTTGAGTATGAGAAGAACGGTAAGAAGGAATCTCGCGAACATGGAAAGAAGACATTGCTTGCACCAGAAGTGGTTTGTGTGTTTAATTCTTTTTCATATTATATTAGCCTTTAGTTTTACTATAATGTCTACCATATTAAAGAGTAACCTAAATGAAATCTTTGTGTAGTTTGAGGTTGATCCAGACGACTGCATCACATCAGTGGAAGTACAATCCGATAAGATCTTTGGGCAAGACACAGGAGTCATCACCTCCTTAACCTTCAAAACATGCAAGGGAAAAACCTCACCGCCCTTTGGACTTGAGGGTTCACAGAAATTTGAACTCAAGGACAAAAATGGTGGCAAACTCGTTGGGTTCCATGGTCAAGTAGGCGAAGTTCTTCATGCTTTGGGAGCTTATTTCGCTCCTTCATCTGGTGGTGCTTCTTCGACCACTCAGCAAGCTGGGTCAGGTCAGAAAACTGGATCGGCCGGGGCAAAGAAACTAGAAGCAAAAGGTGGTAATGCAGGAAATCCATGGGACGATGGTCCTCATGATAATGTGAAGAAAGTGTATATAGGTCAGGGTGATTCCGGTGTATCATACGTCAAATTCGTCTATGAGAAGGACTCTAAGGAAGTCCTCGGAAATGATCATGGAAAAAAAACTCTACTTGCTCCTGAAGAGGTCAGATATAAATCTATGCACAAAAATCAGTACTATACAACTTTTAGTTAATCAATATACTGATTTTTGTTACAATGTATATCAATTCTTTTGCAGTTTGTGCTCGAATCTCCGAACGAATATATTAGATCAGTGGAGATTAATTATGACAGAATATTTGGAAGTGATGCGGAAGTTATAACCATGCTTAGGTTCACAACAAACAAGCGAACCTCTCCACCTTTTGGACTTGAAGGTGCCAAAAGCGTCATACTCGAAGAAAAGGGCCACAAGATAGTTGGGTTCCATGGTAAAGCCGGTGCTGACATAATTCACCAAGTTGGAGTCCATGTCAAGCCCATTCCCAAGTGACGTCAGCTTTAAATCTTTTCTCAAGTCCCAAATCAAATAAAACTTAGTTCTGCTCTAGAAAATTGTCAGTCATTGTACGTTTGTAAATGGTATGAGATGTTTGAATAAGGTCTTCACGTACATTGACTAGTTTGTTTGTGTTTGAATGTCTACCTTATGTTGTAATGGAGTTTGTAACACTGTTTTATAAGATGTATAAAATCCTGGTTGCGTTGTGATGTAAATTACAATTAGGATTTATATCGAATCTCATATTGTTCTCTGAACTACGAAATGCTTTTTGTATTAACATTAGAGAATCAAAATGGACCCTTTAACATCTTTGGAGACGTCATATAAAGCTATTCCGTTATCGTTACCCAATTTTCTATTGTAAAAGTTTTTCATCAATATGTTCCACTTGATGATCAAAGTTGATTACTCTAAAAAGCAATATATGGGAAATGCAAATTTGAGGTCCACGCTTTTTAGATTTTCGTTGAGAACCACAGTTTTTAAAGTTTCTTTCTTTATTGTAATGTTATTTGCTTTCGTATATTAGCAATAGCAACTCTTTTTGTTTTCTTTGCTAAATTTAATGGGTTTTGATTGATAGTTCACGGGTGAGCGACGAATTGTTGTTCTGCTTCTTCGTCTTCTTCAGAGCAAGCTCAGAGATCTCATCAATTAATGGCGGCAACAGAGTCCTCTGTTTATTAATTTTAGTCTTACAAAGCTTCAGATAAGCTCTTAAATGGCGGTTCGTTCCCTGTACGTCCCTCTTCTTCCATTCAATTATCAAATCACAACGAACAATTATTCCAATTTTCTAAAACAAAACACAGTTTACAATTGATTTTTCTAACATTGTAATTCTTCCCCAAAGTCATGTAACATACTATCATTTGGGTTTGAGATTATGCTGTTTTCCAGTAAGTTCATCTGTAAAATTCTTCTTATTGCTGGAAACATCGGCTAATTTCAAACCTGTATATATTGATTTTTCATCTATGATTGAACCCAAATTCCTGATAATGAAATTCCTCTTCTTTGGTTACTTAGTCTCAATTTTGAGAATGTGTAATGAATTCTGAAATTTTATTGCTTTTTATGTGTTGGCAACTGATTTGTGGTTCTGTCTCATATTTTGCAATGGTTGTGATGCCAAATTCTCGATGTTGACATTGACACAATGATTTTAGGTTATAGCAAAGAGCTCAAAGATCATGAGTGGTACAGAGTTAGAGGAGCCTGGACAGCTAAAACGTGCTGTGATTGATGCGTCCGCTGGTGCTGTTGCTGGTACCATTTCGCGTATGGTTACATCTCCCCTTGACGTTATTAAGATTAGGTTTCAGGTAAGCTAAGATTCTTAATACACTGGGTTGTGTTGATTAAAGAAATAAGAGCAACATTGATGAGTTTCCTTGCATAAGTTTAACACGATAAGAGTCTTCGAATATTGAGACATTCATGCTTTTGATAAAATTAAGCAGAAGGAATTTTGGACAATTAAGTGATACTATTGAATTTTTCAGGTTCAATTGGAGCCTACAGCTTCATGGGCTGTGACTAAAAAAAATTCTCCGTTCAGACCAAAGTACAATGGTTTGCTTCGAACAACAAAGGATATCTTTAGAGAGGAAGGATTATCAGTAAGTATTCAACCTGCTTTCACTTGAAGATTGATGTATCATATTCCTTTGTGGTAGGATATCTCCAGGGTTATGATATTTTAAACATCTTCAGGATATGATTTCATGGTTACAAAAGATTTTGAATTTTAATTTAATTTGCTCTTGGCAGGGTTTTTGGCGGGGAAATGTCCCAGCTTTACTTATGGTTGTGCCATATACGTCCATACAATTTGCAGTTTTACATAAGGTCAAGTCCTTTGCCGCTGGTTCATCAAAGGCTGGTACTTACTCGCTTTAATGAATCAGTTACTGAATTCTTATATATATATATGTTATCCAATGCAAAAATATGACATGCAGCATATCTATGATGTGATCTTATACATTTTTAAGATTTTGGGGGCATGTGAAAAAAGTAGTTTTACAGAAATCGTTCAGTGTTACAGAAAACTAAGTGAGAATTGAGAGAGAAAACTTAGAATACTGTTTTGACTGGAATTCTAAGTTCTGGTCTTCTGCAGAAAATCATGCTCAACTGAGCCCTTATCTTTCTTACATTAGTGGGGCATTAGCAGGGTGTGCAGCTACAGTCGGATCGTATCCATTTGACTTATTGCGGACTGTATTGGCTTCACAGGGTGAGCCAAAGGTACAATATTTCTTCTGTAAAAGAATGTGATGACATAATTATGTGTTCTCTCTAACCTCTATTGCCTTCAAAGTCAACAATGTACTTGGAGACGAAAAAAAGGAAGAGTTTTTGTAACATGTACACAGAGAGAAATCTTTTTTTTTTGAGAAAGCTTGAAACTTAGCTCTTGAATTCTCTGATTTTCACCGAAAATTTGATTTTTTTACTGATGTATATTACTCAACTATAAATTACTTTCAATTCTTGAAGATTGATGTATCATATTCCTTTGTGGTAGGTGTATCCAAATATGAGATCGGCGTTAATGAGTATAGTGCAAACTCGTGGAATCAAAGGGTTATATGCAGGATTGTCCCCAACTTTGATCGAGATAGTTCCTTATGCTGGTCTGCAATTTGGCACTTATGATACATTTAAGCGCTGGAGTATGGTAAGCCATATCTTCATGTAACATTTTCATTCTTTGTTTCCTTTGGAGTAATATAACACCCAAAGAGACACCTTTGCTTCCACCACAACTTATTCTATCAACTTCGTGTTTTAAGCTGTATCCGGACTTCTCATCTTACTCCAGGTCTATAATAAACGCTACAGATCTTCATCAAGCTCAGTGAATCCAGATGATAGTCTTTCGAGCTTTCAGCTCTTCCTTTGCGGTTTAGCTGCTGGCACTGTTGCTAAACTTGTCTGTCATCCGCTTGATGTTGTCAAGAAAAGATTTCAGGTTAGTTACTTGCGTCTTGACTTCCGCTTGTGTTGTAACTCTCTGTTCTCAATGCATTTGATCATCTGAGGTCTTCGTTACCAAAAGCCAAAAGCCATTTTACAAGCATTTAATAAACAAACAAGATATGATATGAGAATGTTTGTCACTGCAGGTCGGAGGTCTGCAACGGCACCCAAAATATGGAGCCCGAGTAGAGTTAAATGCTTACAAGAATATGTTTGATGCATTAGGACAGATATTTAGATCAGAAGGTTGGCATGGATTTTATAAAGGTATTGTTCCGTCGACCATTAAAGCAGCACCTGCTGGTGCTGTAACATTCGTGGCTTATGAACTTGCATCCGACTGGCTTGAAACAAATTTATAAATTTGTAATACAAAGATTCCAATTCTCTTGAATGATAAAATCATACATGATTTCCATATATCTTTGAACAAAAAGACCAGGAAATAATCTTTGTATTCTTGGCTACACAGTTTTACATTATTGATCAGAGGAAAAAAAAATTTAAAGTTAATGTCATCTCTGGGTTCTGTGTTATACATCGACGCACAAAACTATTTGAAACTGGCAAGCACAAAAGAAACCAAGCCAGTTCTGAGTATGAACAAAGACAGCCTTCACCTTATTCATATTGTTTCTTCTGCATATTGGTAACCTCTGGAGGCAAAGACAGGAACTGGGTAATTTTCTGAACCTGAGAGACATCAATTCTGTACTTTTCAGCTATCTCCTTCACACTCATTGAACCAGAGTAATCCTGAGCCTTGCCCTGATACAGAAGCATGATGTGTCGCACTTGTGCCACATTCAATGTTCCTTGAGGCACCGGCTTTTCTTCATATCTTGTTGATTCAGGAGTTGTGTTCCGGAGCTTTGGGAGTGGCCTTTTCGATGTTTCCACTAGTGATGCCTATATAAATCAAAAGTCTCAACATTCTTTATACGGATTAATACATATTGGATGTAAACGAAGAAAGACTGCTTGTCGAACCAAAAAAAACCAAGAAAGACTAAAATCCTCCATTTTGTACCATGCACAGTGCTTGTATTATTACTCCCTTTTTGCATTATCTACGCTTCCACATTTTGTCTCTCATTCTCAAATTAATCTACAACACTAATCACTATCAGCGTTAAGATCAACGGCAGGAAATGTGACACGATCTTTCTTCGTTAAGCCACCAGCTTTGTTACTATTCCATTGGTGTTACACAATACGTTCAAAGGTATTCTAATCTGGTTACACGACATAACAGTTACCATAGAATGTATACTAATGTTCAGTCCAATATGACATTATAGAATGTAGGAGAGACCATGGGGTAAAAACCTTTAAACACATATCCCAGAAATGCTGCGGAAGAATTAGGAACTACCCCAGCAGTTCATGAAGCCTTTTGAATCTATCTATCAATCACCTTAAAATCAACCAAATACAAGACCTTTACATGACCAATGTATGAAACTCCACAAGACGTGACCTAAAGACCAACACAGAGAGTTCTTAAACCGCTCTCTGCAGGTACATAACTACAAAACCCCTGAAACTACAGCCACCACTTAGCAATAAGTATCAATAACTAGTATGGAGATTAACCATCAATACGGGATGGATCAATTTTAAATGCACATACTTGTCCTAATGGTAAGAATTGATGCATCCAATCAAACAACAGATAAAAAGAGGAAGGGAAGCACTACTAACTAACCTCACCCATCTCAGCTTTGCCTCCAGGTTTAGCCTTTATTCTCCCAACCATTTGGTTCAACATTGTATCAAATTTTGGGTCTCGTTCCTCTAAAACATTATCCTCATTGGTTTTTGGAGCTTCATCTAACAGATACAAACCCAAATTCAGATTAAAACGAACATTTCTTGGATAGATAAAATACAACCTAAAGTTCATCATCAATCTATGCTTACAGTAAATCAAAGAAATATAACAACTTTCAAATACCCAAAAGCGAGGGATTTAAAATGCTTATAACATAAAAAAAAAAAAATTGGAGAAGAAAGAAGGTTCTAGGGTTTATACCAGAAACACCATCAACAGCTGCACTAGACGGAGATTTCCCGGCGCTAAGCTCCTCCGTTGGAATCGATCTCCGATCGACGGCGACCCTTGATGTAGAAGATGGTGATGATCTCTCAACTTCTTTGATTTTCCCAGCAGCTCGACGCAATTGCTGACCCATTACCACAGAAAACAAAAACCACGCTCTCTTTGTCTCTCTTTCAGAGATAGATTCAGAATTCTAGGTTTGTATTAGCCGCATTCAAATGGTAACAATGTGGGAAATAATTTGAATCAAAGTGTAGAGGAAGTAAGTAGCTTCAGTTTGCGTTCTTCATATTTGGATGGAGGCAAGAGAGAACCAGAACGTGTTCGTGTTCAAAGTGTTACACGCGCTTGCTTTCAGAGACACATTAACTCTTTGTTTTTCCTACCCCGAAGAGAATCGAACTCGGGTCAGTACCTCATATACTTTACTTTTTTGGTCATCTGAACTTACATATTAACGAACGAAATAGAGTAATTTTGATTTTTTTTCGTTTGAATTTGAATTATATTACATTTGGAATATTAGAACGATAGTATATCAAACGTTAAATCACAAAAAGAACAAAAGCTGCAATTAATTATATATATAAAAGAAGAGTTTTCTTATATTTATAGGTGAAGCCACATCAGCAAGATGCCATGTTATTACTGAAAAATTTTTCTAAACCAATCAGATTATTTTTCTAAATCTTAATTGCATAGATTTCTCTGCTCCATTTCTTCTTCTTGTGACTCCTCTTTTTCTTCTTCCTAGCGACTGGTTTTTCATCTCCCTCTACCTTTAATATAACCTTCTTTAACGCTTTCTCTTATCAATGGCTTATTCAACTCTTCTTCTTCATGATTTCTCTTTAATTTCCCTTTTTCTTTGTTTTTCTTTTATCCTTTAAAAATTTTTGTATTTACTTTCTCTTTTCGGGTGAAATCAATTACTTCTCCCCAACCCTAATCGATGATGAAGAAAAGGAGGTTGAGAGATCGTAAGATGCCGAAAGCAGGGAGAGATTGAGATCAGAGGTTGACATTTATGAGTAAGCAAGGCTTATAGAGAGATGTTAACGTACACCAAGTCAGCAGTGATCATGAATTACAACGAAAAATGTATAATAAATACTATGGATTTTGTTTCTCGATTTGCTAGCCAGAGCAGTGGCATGCCGCAAGAGTTTTATCAGACCACCTTGATGGTCCTTGAAGAGGCTAAGAATGAGGTCTATAAATAATTTTTTTTGTCTCGTTTCGTATATGCTATTATTTCTCGTTTCAATGTTAAGAGATGTGTTATATTGGTTTCTTTTGCACAGACTTTGGTTCAAGACAAATCTAAAACTCTGCAAAATCTAGTTTGGCATTGGTGATACAGACGAATGAGTAAGGTATCATTCGCTCGAATCAGATTTTTGGACTAAAGCTCATTATTCAAAGAGATTTTAATAACAATGATAGGTTATATATATTGTTGTCAGATTCTCATAGAACTACATAAAACTCATGGCAAAAAAAAATATGGAACAAATTATTAAAAGAAAGGTTGTCAGTTGCTTGAGATTTATGCAATTGAAATTCAGATTTACACTGAAATAAAGGATAACAAAAAGTTGAAGGTTAAGATCATCTGCCATATGGTTTATACACTAAAGTAGTTTGAGATTTTCCAATGTTATTGTAGCATATTTTTGTTTGGCTTTTGTGACTAAAATATAACTAACAATCTTTCAATGGATGCAACAGCTATACCAGAACGCACTTGCCATCAAATATGCTATACCACATCCTAAGATCATACGTATAATCGTGAGTGTCGTGGTAAAATGCACATGACAAAACATCAGTGGGCTAGAAGCTGGCACATATTTCTTTGAGGCTTTCAAAAGTATAATGAAACTAGCAACCAAAGGTGAAAACAATGCTTGAAGTAAGTTTCCTATGTTATAATAATAATCTATATGTTTCAATGAATAGTTGAATAGTTCTTGATTATTCATTATGATTCGAGTTGAAATCAAGCCAGAAAGTGAACACTATGTTTTTATGGGAATTCTTTTAAGGCGTGCTTGTAGATTGAACGAAGCAGGGGAGTTAATTGAGAAAATGCTGACAAAACCAGCTGTGATTAGTATGGAGGAGCTTGCTGAGTCGATCTGCAAAAACCGGTAACATTGAATTACCTAAACATGCTGCTGAAATGGCTATTTTGTCTTATCTAACGAACATTGGAGTGACTTTGCTTTCTAATACTTACGCATCAAAGGGTATATTGATGCAAAGAATGAAATTTGAAAGTGTGGTGAAAGAATCAAAGGTAGTTGGATTGAGATTCATTAATGAAGAAAGGGTAGAATTACATAATGAATACAAGTTGTGGCTAATACTCGAGGCAAGATCCATATCTCTTTGTCCAAGGTTATAAAATTTCATCGCAAGCTAAATTACATTTACAAAGTATTAGATGATTTGGTTGTGAAGCTCAAAGGGTCTGTTAACTACCATACAAGAACTCAGATTTTGTTTACTCATTTAGTCAATTTAGTGAAAGACCAATGCATCAAGAGTTGTCTGGAATTCAGATTGGTGATCATAAAGAGGTACAAAGCGTAATTGGATCATTGAAGAAAATCTCTTTGTTAATGAAGTTGCAGGACGTGAGACTAAGGAAGGATTATAATCTTCTTATAATATCACATGCAGAAAGAGCAGCAAGACCACACTATAACGATGTAAATCATTCTATAATTCTACAAGAGCAACCATGAACCAGAGATTAAGGAGTTAAGAAAGCATATGATATGACTTAAAAGGCGAGCCAAGGAAAAAAGAATAAGCAATGGTCAATCTCAAGGAAAATAAAGAGAGTAATATATGGAAAATACAAGGACTTGAAGACTTTGTAACATAACTTAATTACCTCTAAAAATTTTAAGATTTGTTATAGATTATACAAAATGTTTTTAAGAAAAATATACCATCATATATAATTCTTAAAATATAATACCGCAGCATAGCGCAGATAGTTATCTAGTCCTATATAATAAAAAAGTTGATATGTAAGTATCCAATTAATAAAACCAAAACCAATGATGTATCAAGACCTAGATATTATTTTAGGTGTTCTCGAACGACACTCCGAGAATGGGATTACTATCTAAAGACGATAACTTGAGTCACAAAAGCTGACTTCTAGAAAAGATGAGACTCTCTCTCTCGAAATTGCCAAAGTCCAAAATTAATCGGCTGAGCTATGTGCCAACATAGAGAAAACATAGATATCAACACTCAAACCTATAGAGATTTAGAGACAGATTCAAACGAAGACATTCAAAGGAGGAAATGCAAAACTGATCGAGATACAATGACCAATTTACCGAAAACACTAACGGACAAACTACCCAAACTAACACATCTAAAAACCACAGCTAATCACACAGGGGCAAAGAGATTATAAAGACAATCCCACAACATAAGTTAGCCCAAAACAAAAGCCACATTTAGCCTGAAAAGGGATATTCTACCATACAGACCAAGTGATAAGAAGGAACATAGCCTAAAACGTACGAGAGAAAAAGCTTCAACGAAGCTCCGGAGAGATGATAATCACGAAAGCCACCCTTATCCAGAACCATCGTTGAGAGCCAAGACTACATCCTCTCAAAAGTCCTGCCATCGATAAGACTCGCTAGCAAAGCCAAAAGAAAAGGAGATCTGAGCTGATATCTCGACGAAAAACATCGGATCCAACGATGAAAAAAAGCTTAACATCCAGATCACAGAAAATGTGGCAAAAAAAATAGATCGACATAAACGAGCCTGAGAACCAAACCACCATCACAAAGCAAGGTAGACGAATCACCCCACGACACAGAGTAGAAACAGAGAAGACGCTACTCGTGCTGTGAAAGCCACCGGTCACCGACTTCGGATTCACATCAAACAATACAACCTAGATGTAAAGCTCGATAGAGAAAAGCTGTGCTCTACAATGTTTTAGAAAGAAGTAAAAAAAATTATCTATATAATTTAGAATTGTAAGTTTTAATTGTGTAGTTTATATATGTATGTATGTACATAGAATTTTGTAATTTTAAATGAATTTTAATTTGTAAGGTACTAATTAAAACTTTAGATATATATTATTTATTAAAATATATCATATAGTAATCAGAAATTTATCCATAATTCTCAATAATATTTCTTTTTGAAATCCATCGCAACATGCATATGGGTTTTCAATGATTTTCAATTACTATCTAAGAAATTTCATATGGAATCATCCATCAGAACTACTCATTTAAGTCTGTGTATTAAATTAAGTTTATAATCTAACAAATAAATATCATTAATCGATATTAGGTGTAGGTGGACCAGTGGTATTGCTTTCTTCACAAATCTTTAGGTTTCGTGTAGTGGTGGACCCATAAATGTTTTTTACTGGGGTCAAGTATAGCTAATATAATTTTTTGTCAACAATTAGATCGACAAAATCTGATCTATAACTTATTATCCACACCTTAAAGTTATTTTTTAATCTATTATATGTAATGAGAAGAAATCGAACCCATAATACCAAAATCATTAACTTAATAACTAATTTATTTTAAAAAAACTTAAAGTTGGCAGTTAATATAATTTTTAAACTATTTTTCATAAAAATACATTTAAAGTTATTAAATCTTAGTTAATAAGGTGTCAAAACCAAAAAATATACTGAATTAAATTTGAAGAAAACCATTAATTGTACATAAAAAATATTTTTCTGAAATTATAAGGGGGTCAATTGAATCCCCTCCCTTATATATGGGTCCGCCATTGGTTCCGGGTTCGTTCTCTTCTTGTTACAAGTAGAAGAAAAAAATATTTAGAATGTTGGTTTTAGGTTATGAATTAGCCCTTATCAATCTAATTGTTAAAAAATAAACTTTAAATGTTTTAATAAGTTATTTATCCACAAATAAATAACTTGAAACAACTTGTAGTATCAATTTATGATGAATCGGAACAAGACTTGGAAGAAATGCATAGCCACATATAAAAGGCCAACTAAATCCTCATTTGTTTTGATGTATCTCAGCTTGTCTTTTGATTTCACCATCTTCAATAAGGTAAACATTGATAGAATGATAGCTACATTTTCTCCATATGCCAGTACTTCCTCACAACATACAATGATCCTATTATTCTTATCAATGAAGTGCAGATGACTAACAATATCTGCATCAAGACACAAAACCGGGTAATCAGATCTTGTCACACTAAAGAACTTGGTCCACGACGTAATCACTCCCTCCTTGATCTTATTCACAACCCTGACCACGATGATTGTTGTTCATTTGCGTTTGTGCAACACAGAAAGATTGTCTCCTCTAAAAGCTGATAATGCTACAACATCTAATATTACATCATACATATAGGGAAGCGAGCACAAGGACTCGAATGTGTCTATGGAGAAGTTAAAACTTTGGATGAACATGTCCGATTTATAAATCCATTTAGCAATCCAATACATGATTCCTTTAGTAACACACCTTTACAACGCCAAACACATGCCCAATCCAAAGAAGCTTCAAAAGTTTTCCAAGAACTAGATCTGAATTCATAGATATAAACATATGGCTTTGTAGGAAGTCATGTTTCTTTTTTGATTAAGTAGGAGGTTCTGAACCCAGACCCACAATTTTCCTAGGGCCTAAGTTAGACCATGTGAAATTCCTGGCCAAATAAAAATGATTAGCAACTCGCACTTTGAGAGAAATCGATCCATGTTCTAAATCAACATGATGACTTTCTCATTAAATGGAAACCACTAGAACAAGACCAATTGATTGATTGAAGCCATGTTTTTAGACTTGCTTTTTTTATTTTGTTGAGTTTTCAGCGGAATTGATTAACTTATTTTAGTTGTGACTTTGATATACGCATCAATTTATAATTTAAAATGTTGAAACCATATAACATAAAATATTTGATTTATATTTATGGGAATAAAAGAAAGGTGTGGACCAACATTGTTTCAAAGTGTCTAAATTCACAAAACTAAAAATAAATGAATAAAGCAATTAACAATTAAAATGAAGGAAGAAAATATCGAAATACATGAAATTTTCAAATCTCATGTATTATCATTATTGATTAAAATAGTTGTAATTCTTTTTGTTGCTGCAAACATAAATCTCAATGTCTTCCTACCAAAAAAAAAAAACATAAATCTCAATGTCTTATAGTAACATGAACAATCATTTGGCACTAAATTTGATCAAATTTACATATAAAAAACAAAACTTATAAACCTACTTGTCACATTTACAACAAATAGTGTACGAGCACATACTCATATTGATTAAAATAGTTTGTAATTCTTTTTATTGCTGTTAACTTAAAAGCACAAAACTCTGATCAAGATTACCAAAAAAAAAAAAAAAAAAAAAAAAAAAAAAAGNNNAAAAAAAAAAAAAAAAAAAGATAAACATAAGTCAAATGTGTACTAACAACAACAGAGATTCGAAAAACCAGTTATTCTTATTAACTAAAATCGTTTGTAATTTTTCTTATTGCTGCAAAAACGTAAATGACAATGTATATCAATAGCTGAACTATATTTTTCGTACTAAATATGTACATTCTTTTTTTATAGTAAACAAAATTTTGATAAAAACATATACAAATGTAAGAAGAAATATCTAAGATATATAGTTCAACATTTAAAAACCAGAAAAATGTTAGTAAGAATTATAAATTGATAAAAGAAAAATGTTTGACAGCTACACAAACTATAATACATCTATGATTTTCTACATGAGCTATATATATACACATTACAAACGAATTATTAAGTAATGTATATCGATATACACAAAATTATACTCCTATTTTTTTATAATTAATGTTTTAGATTTTTCACACATATTAAGAAATCATTAATTGTTTTATTTTTTCTAAACGAAATATAGTTGATCACAAATTTCAAAATAGTTTAACCAATCACAAATTAATCTGTAGAATTTAAAGAGTCAAAAATACCAAGAATACAATAAATTTTGCATAGAAATCTTAAAATATCAACTAAAAAGAAACAAAATTTTTTTCTGAAACATCAACTAATAAAGAACAGAGGGAGTAAATAATATATTGAATTCCTGACCAGTCAATATATATATCTATATATCTATATATTGAATTTAATGTTTTTACCTAAATGCAATTAAACTCTAATTAAGAGTACTCAAGTGCAAATTCAAAAATTTTAATTGTGACGCTAGTATGGTTAACAAAACCAAATCAATCTCAACTTAAACTAAACTCATTGTAAACCAATCCAAAACCAAAAACTCAAAAGCTTTGTAAAAAATTATTTACTTCTTCTAAGTGATTGTTCCTTTAGCTTACTTTTAGTTATCATAATATGATGAGAAAAGAATGTCCGCAGCACTTGATTCATCAATACACCTGCTAGGTGATTGTTCTTAAAAACGATAAATATAATGGATATATAATTGAAGGATTAAAGCGATTTGCATGATGTCTTGTCCAATTCCATAGATCTCTTTGCTTGGTTTTTTTTTTTTTTTTTTTTTTTTTTTTTATTTTTTTT
>OVAX01000629.1:29163-70941 GCA_900406405.1 Lepidium africanum
TTTTTTTTTTTTTTTTTTGTAAATTTTGCTTGGGGTTTTTGTATTGATGATGTTGATCAGATTCATGGAATCTGATTTGAAGATCGTGTCGATGATTCCCTTTTCTTTTGTTTGGGCCACAGCTCTTCTTAGAGTTATACTAAGAGTGAATTGATAAATTCTTCAGCAACATGTGATTGAGAAATACCTTGGTCTTTATGATTCTTTAAAGAAAATCCGACATAAAATACCTTATGCTTGTATGTGGAACTGAAATTTTTAATCCACAAATAAAAAAATCAACAATTTTTTAAAATTGTGAACTTATAAAATTTAAGGAAAAATTTGCCAAAATACCTTTTTTTATAGTTTAATTAAAAATATGACAATGCTAGTGATCAAAATAGAATCTAGCTAATTAAGAATTTGCCAAATGACTATGTTTGTCTATTGTTGGATGCTAAGATTCTTGGAATTTCAAGTTTAGTTCCTTGTGATATTAGACCATAGATATTTACATAATTTGCAAAGATATTTAGTAATAATCTATATATAGCCAGAACTATAACATTTTGAAAATATATATAATCGTCTAGCTAGTCTGGTGGGTTATATGTCAAAAGTGATATCTCACTCCACATATAATATTATAGAGTGTTTATGGATGATCATTGTTTATAGATCGGATCTTGTCGATCTAATTTTAAAAATATAAAAAAACTAAACTTTCAATGAAATTCCCCTGCAATTATGGAAAAATTTTTTTAACTGTAACTGGGATATAGAAAATACAAATAGCAATATCCAAATCTTTCTGTCTTGGTTTTCACTTCTTATCATCTTCGGACTTCTCTTCTCTGATTCCCTAACCAAAGTATAATGGCAAAGTAATTGCAGTCCCTAGATTCATCAAATTTACTAATCAATCAAAAACTGAATAAAATTTTATTTATAATATATCACCACACCTGTGGCAAAAAAAAAAAGCCTGCAACAACTAAAATAAATTGTCCAAACAATTAAAGATAGTAGCATAAATCTAGTTGTAACTACTGTTGGCTAGACTGATTCTTTTCTGTTCTTTATTACTGAAGACAACATGAAGTTAAGTCTCAGACAAAATCTTGGACCAAAGAGTCTAGACAGTGTTTCGAAAGATGAATTTGTTTATACATTTAGTTGAGGTTGCAATTGTCCAATCTGTATCTTAATCTTTCTTTTTTTCTTTTTTTTTTTTTTTCTTTTGTCCGAAAGATACATATATCAATAACCCACGATAGATTGGACCATTGCAACAAAATATTTTCAGAAACAAAACCTATACGAAAGAATTTAATAAATTAGAACTCCTGAAGGGATTTGGCTAAGAGAACTAAGAACAGAATCTCAAAAAATTATTATTCCAAATCTAAAGAGCAAACCCACCATAAGCAATTCCAATCCAAACTGGTAACAAAATTTTCTGAACAAAAGTACTTCATAATTAAAAAAACGGTATCCAAACCGGTAAAAATAATATCTCACAGATCTTTTAATCTATAATCTATATACTCTCTTAATTTAAGCTTTTGTGATATTTTTTTCTTGTCAATAGACATAATAATGATAACAAAGGAGACGTAATCCTCTTTCTTCGGTAAAGCAATTTATGTTTTATTTTCTCCTCCCACAGATCGTCAAGTTGTAATAAATAAGATTCCACCAAACAAATCGTCAAAAAGCTCTGAAAAAAGATTCCTCTAATATTTATTTTACTCCACTACTACTAGATTGTCTCTGGACTCGACACTAAAGATTTTTTTTTAATAAACGAAAAAAAAAACTTTTGAAAAAGTAAAGAAATAATAAAAAGAGAAGAAGGCACAATGTGGAAGTGCCAAGGAAGAGAAGGAAGTGCGACGAGAAGATTACTAGATTTGGTCGGCACATTTCATTTTCTATCTCAAACTCTATAACACAAATTATGGCCCCTACCTAATATCTTTTCACTTTCTTCATTTTTAATACCTTTAACTCACCCTCTCCACATTTTGTCTTTGTACTTTCTTCTTCAATTGGGTCGTTGCAAGTCTACTTTGATCTTTTATTTTCGTGGTTGATCGAGAAAGAGAGACGTGCAAGTTTCATGTGTGAGCAAGTATATAGTTAACATCAAACTTATACGAGACAAAGACTCTCAAATCTACTCACTGGTTGAAATTCGACCCCATAATTATACACGTATATACTTGTATGCGTAGCTTATATACTACTTAATTAGAAATGTATACATATAAGCAGTGTTCTAAAATAAGGCTAAGATGGCCGTTCGTCTATACAGTGTATCTTGAAGAGTCGTATTTTATTAATATTATATAATATAACTATACGGTGATAACCAATACGACCGTATATACGTCGGTTATATAATGTATATATGATACCATATATACAATTTTCATTTTTATAATAAGAATTTTTATAAAATACCGGTTTTATAATTTAACCTTAGTAAATTATAACTTAATCGTTTTTTTTCTTTTCCTACGTATTCAAAACTTGTATTATAAGATGTTCACATATATTTAGTCTAGTTTCTTTTGTGCAACTATATTATTTTGGATTAATTTTCATTAATTTATATTTATAATTGTGATTTTTAAGTTTTTAGTATTTTGGTAATATATTATATTATTTTATTATATGTATTATTAAAAACTTTTGCTTATATATATAAATATCTATGTCCATTATTTTAATATAAATTATATTTACCGTATAATTTCCCTATAAACAGTCGTATATAGGCCTATACACTATACGGTGATATACTGTATGTCTAACGTATAGCATATTTTGGAACATTATATATAAGATTACCACATGCGGTGGAATTCGTCACAAAAATTTTCCTTAGTTTTGATGGATGAAATTCGACGGTCGGAAATATTTGATCATACAATAGTACCAACTAGGACAAAGTATTCAGTTTTTTGGTTTGGTTCGAATCGGTTTTTTCAGATTTCGGTTTTCTTAGTTATGAAGAATACTAATATACAGGTACTGATTAAAATTATGTTCAATTTAGTTCTTGTCGATTTCAGTTCCAAATGGGTACTTAAAATATGACTAAATTAGAACCAAAATATTTTTGATTCTCGATCGGTTTGGTTTCAATAGTCATTTATAACCAAAAGTAACAAAAAAACAAAAATTATTAGTAAAGAGTTATCATAATAGTAAATAAAAGTAACCAAAAGTAAGGAAGTAACCAAATAACCAAACAATAATTTGTTAATTAGTACAAATTAATTTTGGTTCTTGTTTGGTTAACTTTTGGTTCTTGTTTAAGAACCAAATTAATACTGAAACTAAAGTTACCAAAATATTGGAATTAAACGATTCTGGCAAGGTTCCAAAACCAAACCAAATAATTGTTTTTTGGTTTGGTTCAGCTTTTCAATTTTTCGGTTCCAGTTTTTATGTACAATGCTAATACGAGCCAGAGAATATTGATCTGAATTTGTGATGAATTTTTTATTTAAACGACTTATTTTAAACCGACTATTTTTATTGCTAATCCATTAAAAATATTTAGTAAACATGAAATCATTTATTTCTCGTAGTGATACAACATTAGCTTAATCTGAATCAAACATAAATAAATTCAATCAAAACAGAGCTTGTAATGAACATTTTTTGGATAAGGAGCTTATGGTCAAGTGGTAAGGAGCGGACCTGAGACTTTAAAGAGTTTGTAGGTTCGATTCCTTTGCTATGCGAAACTCAGTCACAATTTCCTAGTCACCCCTACACAGATATGGGCTCATGCTTTCCGTCCATTTGAATACCCGGAAGTGAAGGTCTGTGATCTATATGTGGGCTGCACCACCCCGAGAGAATAGTCCAGACCCCTCTTGAGTTACAAAAAAAAAACAAAAAAAATTGAACCCTATTATTTTGATCGAATTAATGTGTAAACAATCATATCATAAATAAAAGAGTAATTTGGGTGTATACCCATATTTGAGGTAAAAATTAGATGTCCAAAAAGTTGTAACTGTAGATAGTAACAAAAGACCATATCGCCCATTTATCTTCTCCCTTTCCCTTTCTATTTCTCCCTCTTCTCCTACCTTGGTTTCTTCTTTTTTGGTTTCCTTTCTTTCTCTTTTTCCTATCTTCTTCTTCATTGTTTATCAAGAGATAAACTTCATTAATCTGTAGTTTTTTTGCCTCTTCGATTTTGATTTTCATTAAAACTTTTGGTTTTGTTCAAAGAAAAGTGGTGGTTGATTCATCTTCTCTTCATATGAACTGTATTTTTTTTTTGATTTTCGATTCAGATTTTAATTGGTGAGAGATTTCGATTTCGATTTCGATTTCGATTTTGATTTTGATTTTGATTTTGATATTGATATTGATATTGATATTGATTTTGATTTTGATTTTGATTTTGATTTTGATTTTGATTTTGATTTTGATTTTGATTTTNTGTACGATTTCTTCTCTTCTATTTCCTTTCTCTCACCTTTTCCTATTTTCTTCTTCATTGATTTTCTTAGCCTCTTTGTTTCAATTTCCGTTTAACCTTTTGATTTTCTATGAAGAAAAGTGGTGGTAGATTCCTCTTCTCTTTATCTAAACTGTTTTTTTGAGTTCGGTTAATATTTTAATTGCTGAGAGATTTTGATTTTGATTTTGATTTTGATTTTGAATTTGATTTTGATTTTGATTTTGATTTTGATTTTGATTTTGATTTTGATTTTGATTTTGATTTTATCTTACATTATCGAGGGGAAAGAAGACGAAGAATCATCTGTGGTAATAGTGGTGGTGGATTGCATCTCAGATTTCGAAGATGCTTGCTTTATCTTCATCGATAATGTTTGCTTTATCTTCTTCATCTCAGATTTTGAAGATGCTTGAGCATGATACACCATTAAATCCTCTTGCGGCGATCGAGGTGGTGGAAATGATGGTGTTTTCATTTGATGGTGATCTTGAAGGTGAAGTTCTTAAGAAATCGGATACCGGAATCCTTACCATATTGCCGTCGTAGATGCGTGGTATCTTTTCTTGTACTTACTAAGTCTTCAGGTAACTATTACTTTACCTTATTGCTTTGATATATGTTTGCTATGTTTTCTTGTACTCGTTATGTCTTCTGGTAACTATTACATTACCCTATTATTTTCAATGTGTCTGCTATGTCTGCTTGTAGTCACTAACTGTATTCGCAATTTGTACCAGTTACTATTACATTACCTCGTGTACTGTTTGTTTAAGGTAACGGGTACTAGATGTGTTACCTGATATATTTTATGTTAGCAGCTACTAAATATATTAACATCTACTATATATATGTTCGCATCTACGATATGTGGTACCTGGTATAATTTATGTTATCGGGTAACAACTACAAATAGAACATTAAATGCTCTAAAGAACCATTTGGTCATTATTTATTGTGGGTTCATAGGTAGTTGTTAAACAATAGGTATTTCCTTAATTTTGGTTTTCTTTGTATATATCCCACCAATTTACTCTAAATAAAAAAGAATCTACGGGAAACTAACTCATATTTCAGATTTACTTAGAACTCAATCCAAACTTATTAAGATTATAAAATTTAAGATAAGTTTTAGCAAAAGAAATACCAAACATAATCAGTTGGGTCTATAAAAGAGACCGTCTTGATAAGGTAATTGGCATGTGCGCATGGTTGGGTGAATTTTCAACGTTTCTATACGTTTGCTTTTAGGAAAGAAAAAAAAAAAAAAAGACAAACTTTAGGAAAACTGAATTTTCAAAAAACTTGACTTTTTAATATGTGACCATTGTCTCATTCTACAAAATGTCAACAAAGTAAACTTAACGAATCTCTTTTTTGTTAGATTTTTCTAAACACACTGATTTGATTCTAAGACTCGCTTTTACATATTTAATCTTACAAATGTATTCAAAGTATTAAAACATGCATATATATATATATATATGTTAGTGTGTACAGAAATGAGGGTTTTACTTTGGCAAACAAATTTTTGTAACAACAATACATTATTTATTCATCGTACACACACAAACGCACCTATTTAATATTCATATTGATTTCATAAAGTAGTGATCGAAAGTCACCTCTCAATTCACTTTTCTTTTTATATTGCGTTTACCATTTAAGAAAAATGTCACCATTTACTATGAAAATATAAGGAATCTTTTCAGAAATTGTTTCTCATTACTTCAGTCAATCACTCTACAGGATGATGATACTTGTCTTCTAATATTTCTATTTTAATATTTCCTTTTATTAATGAAGAAGACCTTTGAAGTTGTGATATAATTATTATTCGCACTCCACCGTAGATATTATTTATTGCAAAATTTTAAAATGTCATTATGTTTTCAAATACAAGGAAGCTCTATTGAAATTAAATTAATGTACCCTATAATCAACTTGTCCTTTTCATATAAGATTTTTACTAATAATAGTATATCATTTTATATATTAATATACGCATATAAATCATGTTCCCATGACAAAAATATTTAAGTCGGCAGATTAATTTCACGAGATATCCCAGTTCCTATGTTCGACCTTAAGAAATTTAGCTATTTACTTTGCAAAAATCAATATAACATAATCATTTGAAAATATTATTGATTGTTTGTTGGCCGTTTTCTTGTTTTTACAAGCCTTAACGAAATTATCATGATGATTTTGTTGGCTTAGCCATAAATGGTAGACAAATAGTCTAACTTAACATGTAAACAAACCAAAGAAAAACAATCTTCAAGAGTAAACTAAGGATGGTTATCATCATTAATAATATAATAGCATTTAAACACTTAACAACTGTTAGTTCTGAATTTTTTAAAAATAATTATAACACTAAAGAATGAGAAGTGTTTTGAGTTTTGATAAAGTTGTTACGTGTCCATTCTTTAATATTTTTTGCCGGGATTCGGTTCCAAGAATAATGAAGTTAGAGAGAGTTTGTTATAAACTGATTTCTTCATTAAAAGTAAAGTAAAACATACAGATAATATTTATACATAAGCTATTGAAGCTTAATCAGTGATTAGCTATGTAATTACAAAGAATATAGACTAATATATCTAATATACCCTCCTCAAGCCTTTGAAACAGAACTGTTCAGGTGAAATAGGCTTGAAATTGATAACCAATCAAGAATTGAGTAAAATGGTCTTGGATGAAGCGGTTTGGTTAAGATATCAGCATGCTAATTCTGACTAGAAACATGAAAAAGCCGCAAGAAACCATTCTTCACTTGATCACAGACAGTATGGCAGTCAATCTCTATATGTTTTATTCGTTCGTGAAAGACTGCATTGGTCGCAATATGCAAGGCAGATTTATTGTCACAGTAAAGTTTAGCAGAGGCAGAGATAGTGACCTTCAGATCACGAAGAAGTTGAGTCAGCCATAGAAGTTCACAAGTGGCTAATGCCATGCTTCTATACTCTGCTTTTGTGCTACTACGACTGACTGTAGGTTGCTTCTTAGACTTCCATGTAATGAGAGATTTCCCTAAGTACACACAGAAACCTGTAATTGATCTCTTAGAATCTGGACATGAAGCCCAATCTGCATCTGCAAATGCATTCAAACATAACTTTGAATTTGCTGCATAAAAGAGTCCTTTCCCCGGATTGTTCTTGATATATCGAAGAACACGATGAGCAGCTTCGAGATGAACATCTGTTGGGCAGGAGAGAAACTGACTCAAATAGTTAATCGCAAAGGTTATATCAGGTCGTGTTATTGTCAAGTACAATAAACGTCCAATCAACTCTCTATAAGAAGAAGCATCTTCAAGAAATTCTCATGTCTCCTTGCTAAGTTTAACAGTTGGATCCATCAGAACAGAACAAGGTGTGCAGGCGAGTAATCGAGTAGAAGCCAAGATATCTAAGGCATACTTTCTTTGACAAAGAGAGATACCTAAAGCATTTCTAGCAATCTCAATTCCTAAGAAGAATCTTGGAGCTCCCATATCTTTAATTTTAAAAGCTTGATGAAGTGTTGCCTTTAAAGATTCAAGTTCATCGTCATTGTTAGATGCTATCATTATGTCATCAACGTACACTAACAATGCTATAAATGATATGGTTGTTTGCTTGACAAATAAGGTGTTATCAACAGGTGATTGCATAAAGCCAGCCTTAAGAACCACAGTAGAAAAACAAGTGTACCATTGCCTAGATGCCTGCTTCAAACCGTAAAGGGATTTATGAAGTTTACATACCGGATTAGGAGGCAATTGTACATTTGTTGGTGGTGTATATCCCTGAGGAAGAGACATATAAATCTCCTCTTCCAAGTCACCATGGAGGAACGCATTTGTTACATCCATCTGTGTCAATGTCCATCCATGAATTGCAGCAAGTCCAAAGATTAGTTTTACACTTCCCAACTTAGCAACAGGTGAGAATGTGTCTATATAGTCAATACCTTCTTGCTGTGTGTAGCAATTGGCTACTAAATGGGCTTTGTATCTCTCAATAGTGCTATCTGGGTTATATTTTATGGTGAAAACCCATCTACATCCAATCACATGCTTACCATGAGGTAAAGATACAATGCTCCATATTCTGTTTTGCTCAAGAGCCACAATCTCAACATCCATTGCTCGAGGATAGTGAGGATGAGCCATAGCTTCTTGAAAATTACTCAGTTCTGTCTCAAGTGAACAACTAAGAACAAAGTTTTAATATGTAGGATGAAGTTTGGAGTAATCAAGAACTGATGATAAAGGAAAATGATTGTAAGAAGAGATTTATGGTGAAATTTGTGAAGTTAACTGAGATGAGATATTAGAAGAAAGTTGAAGGAGATTACAATGATATTCTAATAAGTAACCTGGTGCTTTTGTCTGTCTGTGTGGTATAGCAATTTGAAGAGAAGCTTCTCTTGATTCAGCAGTAACAGTAGTCAGAGAAGGATGAATGGCACTAGAGGAAGATATTTGACCAGAAGAAATAGGTGCAGTATTTTCAAAATGCAAATGCAAATCACTATTCAAAACAGGTCAAGAAACAGACTGATTATAAGGAGCAGACAAATCATGAGACTAATGATGCATAAGACTATCAATTGCTACATGAGTGGAAACTGGTAAGATAGACTTACTGAAAATATCATCACCAGAAACAGATTGAGCAATGTTCTTGAAAGGAAAAATATTCTCAAGAAAAATCACATTTCTAGAAATAGAAATAACATTGCTCTCTAAATTCAGAACCTTATATCCTTTGTAGCCTGAGGGATAGGCCAAAAAGACACAAGGAAGAGCACGAGGACTAAACTTAGTTATATCCTTATTAAGAGTTGATACAAAACATAAACAACCAAAGGATCTCAAGAATTCATAATCAGGTTGCTTTTGGAAGAAAACTTCATAAGGGGAACGCTTTTCTAACAACAAGAATGAAGTTCTATTAATAACAAAAACAACAGCCAAGATGCAATCAGACCAGTAAATGAGAGGCACATTAGATTGAAACATAAAGGCTCTAGCAACATTTAACAAGTGTTGATGCTTACGCTCAACTACAGAGTTTTGTTGAGGCGTATAGGCACAAGAGAATTGATGATCATACCATTTTCCTTGACCAATTTATGAAAGGTAAGTTCAGGAGCATTGTCACTTTGAATGGCCTTAACAACAGCTTTATATTGAGTATGAATGTGCTTAATGAAATTTGGAAAAACAGTAAAAACATCACTTTTATTGCGCAACATATAAACCCAAGTCAAACGAGTACAATCATCTACTATAGTAAGAAAATATCTATACCCTTCAATAGAATCAACAGAAAAAGGTCCCCATATATCTAAATGAAAAAAATTAAAAGGAGAACTACAAAGATGTTGATGAGAAACATATGGTAAACGCCTTTGCTTAGCCAATGGACAGACTTCACAATGAAAATGATCTAAGCGAGGCAGAGATAAAATGCTGGATAAATGTTGTAACTTGGCAGCAGAAGGATGTCTGAGGCGTTGGTGCCATAACCTTCCATCTACTGACAAGGATCCACAGAAATTTGCAATTGGAGAAGCATTTTTACTATCCAGAATGTATAGACCACGAATGAGACGTCCTTTACCAATCATCGAGGCCTGAATAAGGTGCTGAATAAGATAGAAATTAGCATAAAAGGCAATGAAACAACCTGATTCTTTCAACAAAGCACTCACATTAAGCAAATTGAATTTAAAACTATCAATATGCAACACATTACGAAGAATGATTTTATCTGAAATATGCACAGAACCAGTGTGGTTAATTGGTATTCTAGTGCCATTAGGAAGGGATACTGTTACTCCTAAAACTGGAAAAATTTCTCTAAACATTGTTAGATCAGAACAGATATGACATGTTGCACCACTATCAATTATCCAAGCATGACTAGGAAGAGCTGAATATAGAGATGTTAGACAATGGTGTTTAAAGTGAAGAGTATTATTTATGAAATGTAAATTTGGAGTAATTGAAACACTTGAGATAGTACCCGATGATGATTGAGCAGCCATGACTCCTTGCTCAGTAATCTGTGCAGTTGGTTGAAAGGATGGTGGCTCTGGAACTCAAACACAAGCACTGAGTTGATGGAGTAAAGACTGAATTTGTTTTTAACTGAATCTGCTCAAATCAAGATTCATAGTGTTCTGTCCAGAATGACTAGATTTCAGAACAGTATTTGCTGTATGACCTGATTGTGGATATGATTGTTGTGGAGCTTGAGGAACATAATTGTTATTAGCAAAAGATCCATGTGGTTGTGGTTGAGAGTTGGTGTTGCTACCATGTAGACGATGACCAGGCGGATAGCCATGTAGTTTATAACATTTCTGAATCGTGTGTCCTAGTTTACCACAATGAGTGCAGTATGGTCTTTGCTGTGAGTTTGAACGATACTTGTTATGAGCAGCTATATAAACTAAATTATCATTTTGTCTTGAATAACTTCCACATTCCACATCCCTGGAGTTATATTGATCTGCAGGTCCTGTACTTTGAAAAGCAACATTTTCTAGTTGTGTTGAAGGTTTTATACACTTCTCTCTTTCATCTTGAGTGACTAAATTGAACATATCTTCAATGGATGGGATATGCTTTAACATAAGAATGTGCCTCCTAGTTGGTTCAAAAACTTCATTAAGTCCCATTAAGAACTTAGTAAATCTGCTTCTCCGTTGTAATTTTTCCCATAATGAAGTTGCATTGCATTCACATTTACCGCAAGTACAAACAGGAAGCTCAACGTAGTTCTTATATTCTTCCCACAAAGTCATCAATTCATTATAAAAGGTACTAATATCCATAAATCCCTTTTGAATCGAACTCAAACGCTGTTCTTTCTCATAAACCCTGGGAGCATCATCTTGCTTAAATCTAACCAAAAAAAATTTCCAGATAGCTTCATCAGTAGACATAAAGAGAAGAGACTGACATATCTTTTTGGAGACAGAATTCAGTAACCACATTGCAACCATGTCATTGCAACGGGACCAAGATCCAACATCACGATGATCAGAAGGAGGCTTTGGAATTGTTCCGTCGATGAAGCCAAGCTTATTACGGACATTGAGAGCCTTTTGTATGGACCTTCACCAAGAATGAAACTCTGATCCTGAAGAAAGACGATCTGAAACTAGAATAAGACCTGTGTGATCAGAAGCATGAAGAAAATAAGGATTCTCATACTGATCAATTGAAATTTGATCAAGATTTTGATTCACTATTTGATTTCTAAGATTTAAGCTCATTTTGAGAAGATGAACTCGAGATTTGAAGCAATCGGTCCAATTAGTGTAAAGGAAGAAGAAGATTGGCCGAATATAGGTCAAAGAAAATAAGAAGAATCAAACAGACGAAGAGGAAAGAAATCAAAGGCAGTGAGCTTTGGAATTGAATTGAATTTTCGAAGAATAAGTGAGGAATTGATGCGCTCAACACTACTCAAACGAAGAAGATGAAGATTCAATTGAAGGAAACGAAGAAAATCAGCGATTGGTAATGGTGGAAGACTTCTTTCTCTGCTCTGATACCATAATGAAGTTAGAGAGAAAGAGAGTTTGTTATAAACTGATTTCTTCATTAAAATTAAAGTAAAGCATACAGAGAGTATTTATACATAAGCTATTAAAGCTTAATCAATAATTACAAAGAATATAGACTAGTATATCTAATAAAGAAAATCACATAATTTTACAATATAAAATTTTAGATATGAGGTTTGAACTATAGATCGAAAATCGTGGATATGTTATAAAAAAAAAGAGAATAGTAAATACAAAAGAGAGTAATAAAGAATTGGAAAGTGCAGAAAATAGGCCCCCACTCCACAAAACCTGCAATACTCAATTATACCCACAACATGCAAAATTGCAAACAATAATAAACATCACTGAGCTCCAACTATTTATTCTATAAATGTATACAATCTCACGACTCAAAGAGCAAAGAGCCCACTTGTTTTAGCTAGACTCCAAAAACAAAAACAAAAAGTCTTTATTTTCTTTCTGTGTTTTGCTTCAATTATGGCCCCTCTACCTATTTCTCCAATTAGAGTTGGGAAAATAGATGATGTTCAAGAACTAATCAAATCCAAACCAAACAAAATTCCTGAGAGATTCATTAGAGAAGCTAATGAGAGAGGAGTCCTCGTATCATCACTTAAGTCTCATCATCTTCACCATCAAATTCCTGTTATTGATCTCTCTAAGCTCTCTAAACCCAACAATGATGATTTTTTCTTTGAGATTCTTAAGCTCTCACAAGCTTGTGAAGATTGGGGATTTTTCCAGGTATATTTATGATATTTTTTATTTCATTTGTCCATGTCATCTAATTGAGTTTACTAGGCCAAAACTTGGACCTTTAACGTGATATTTGTCATGGAGTTAGAAGTATGAATCTCATCAATGGTTTAATATAAATAGGTTATAAATCATGGGATCGAAGTTGAGGTGGTGGATGATATAGAGAAAGTGGCAACGGAGTTCTTTGAGATGCCATTGGAGGAGAAGAAGAAGTATCCAATGGAGCCAGGGACTGTACAAGGTTATGGTCAAGCTTTTGTCTTCTCCGAAGATCAGAAACTTGATTGGTGCAACATGTTTGCTCTTGGTGTTCATCCTCCACAAATTCGCAACCCCAAATTATGGCCTTCTAAACCGGTCCGGTTCAGGTTCAGTCAATCTTCCTTGATAATTTATATTTTTCTAAATTTTTATTTTTGATTACTTATATATTGATCATCATTTTATATGAATAATGAATATAATATATATATATATGATTAATGAGCATATGGCGCGCAAATTCAAATAGTGGATCCGGTTTGGATTCGAATTTAAAGAATTTGTAGTGGATCACTTAACAATTAAAAATCTTTTAAGGTAGCTTAGTGGTATTTTTATTGTATATTTTATTCATTTTTCTAAAACAAAATTGACTAAATAATTATTACTTTTGTCTATAGTGAAAGTCTTGAAGGTTACTCCAAAGATATAAGGAAACTATGTGAGAGATTGTTAAAGTACATAGCAATAAGCTTGGGTCTAAGAGAAGAGAAATTTGAGGAATTGTTTGGGGAGGCAGTGCAAGCAGTGAGGATGAATTATTACCCTCCATGTTCAAATCCTGATCTTGTCTTAGGACTTAGCCCACATTCTGATGGAAGTGCTCTCACTGTTCTTCAACAGAGCAAGAACAGTTGTGTAGGCCTTCAAATCCTCAAAGACAACACTTGGGTCCCTGTTTTACCTCTTCCTAATGCTCTTGTCATCAACATTGGTGATACCATTGAGGTATTTACTTTTTATATCAATTTCCTCAATTATAAATGGAGTGTTCTAATTTGTGTATATGTATAGGTTCTAACAAATGGGAAATACAAGAGTGTGGAGCATAGAGCAGTAACAAACATGGAAAAGGAGAGGCTTACAATAGTGACATTCTATGCACCAAACTATGAGGTTGAAATAGAACCAATGAGTGAATTGGTTGATGATGAGACCAACCCATGCAAGTATAGAAGTTACAATCATGGTGACTATAGTTATCACTATGTCTCCAACAAGCTTCAAGGCAAGAAGTCCCTTGACTTTGCTAAGATTCTAAATTAACTAATATTAATTCCAACACCATCACCTCCATTAACTAGTTACCACTTACTTTGCCTTCTTTTTCATAAATAAAAAATTAATTGTTGAACTTTTATATTTATAATGTATAGCAATGTTCCCCACCTAGGGTTTTTAATGTCATGATTTACTTCCCCAACTTGAATACAACTTGTAATATTTTATGTGTGTGTGGGTGGAGTTAGGTGTGTATAAGCAAACATGTTACATGTATGCCGAGAAGGAACCGAAAAGATAAAAAAATTTAACATTCGATTTATGTTTATGTTGATTATATGTATGCATATAGTTTTATTAGTTTATATCATTAATGCATATATATTCCTATTTAATCTTCTTAAGTATTAAAAGAATAACATATAGTTTTACGATTTCAATGTAATAAAATCTTTGTCTTTTGTTTTCACCTTCACGAGATGTGAAAAAAGTATGCACAAAGATTTATTTAGACAATTCATAGTTCCACAATTTGAAAGATCAAATCAGAAGAAACAAAACAAATAAACAAAAAGGCTCCACTCTAATTGTATATGTTGCGCCAAACGACAAATAACTCCATTATATGACAAAGAACAAAATATAAAATCAAATCTATTTATTAGTAATTTAATAGTGCCTAACTCATTAATAATTATAAAAAAAAATGTTGTGTGGTTCTTATTTATTTGTCCTTATTGTCTCTTGTAATAAACAATAAGAAAAAGGACAGGATGATCTACTTACACGTCATCATAATGGTGAAACCATAAACTATAATAAAATATCATATCATAATGATTTAACCTAAGATTAGGACTAATCATTATCGTATAGAAGAATCAAAATGTTCACTTTGTTAGAAACGCCAAATCTCAATCATCATTTGTTCAGAAACTTTTGGTTGCTCATGTATCCATTTATTTACCACTTTAGTCGGTCTACAGAGGAGTTACAGAATCACCTCAACAGTTTAATTCCTATTTTCTCAACACCTCGTTGATCTATCAACAAAGACAAAAACCCTCACTCGACTTTATGTGACCTCAATATTGGACCGGACCAATTCAGATTCGGTGTCAGACTGAGCTATAAACTAAACAACTTCTATTCCAAATTGGGTTACAATGGGACCAGTTAGACCAATCCACAAGTTGAATATGTACTCGAGTCACTTTCAAGCAATTATAATGAATATTTTTCGAGTTAAAAGAAAGAGAAAACACAAACATTGGAAAGGCTTAAACATAGCTGCCATAGCTTATGAATAGAGCAATCGGAATAATACACATATCGAAAACAAGAATGGAATATTTGAAATCGTTAAGGAATGAAACTAGCTAGTACTCTTATAAGGCAATGATACATCTATCAATTGATTGGTACATATTATAAATATGAAATCAAAGAAGTTTGGTGAGTCACTCCAAATAAATGAGGTACTATATGAAAGGATTTTCTATAAGGAAACAAGGGTTTTTTATACAAGAGAAACAAGCATCATGAAATGACAAAGAAAGAGGGTTAAGCCTTAGATTTAGGATTCTTACTTTAGGAGGGTACGAGGGCTAGAATCTGGTTTCTGATGATTCCCATGCATTTCTGAATCTCTGTATAAATCGGAAGGTTCTGCGAGCAGCAAGGATGTAAACTGGCCACCGCCGAATCTAGAACCTGTGCCACTTCACTTGGTGGAAATTGCCTCTCTGTACATTTCTGTATTGCGTTTTTTTTTTTCACAAGGTTGCAGTGTTAGGCTCACGAAGTGGGTAAGAAAGAAGGATGTAACACAAGCTGACTAATGCAACGACCAGAGTGAGGACAAAAAGAACAGCATTAAAAACTTACTCTATGTCTAAAACTCTGCATGGTTCGACCTTCGAAAGAACTCAAGCCTAATAATGTAATCGTGTAAATGTACATACTGAATCGGTTTGAGATTTGTACCTGAATCATAAGCAATGTAGCCATACAGCGAGAAACAAGTTCAGATGGGATTTGCAGGTCATTTTGGTCAGGTGGGTTTAGGTGGGGATCATTGGCATGAGCTGAACTGGGTGGATTTGGTGTAGAGGGAAGACGCTGATCCTGGGCGGCTTGCGTTTGCTGGACTGATGATCCTTCTGTTTGATCTACTGAGAGCTGATTATTAACAAAATCAATGGCTTCTTCCATATTTACAACATTATTTTCGTCTTTCCTTAGTAACGCCAATGCCTGCAGCAGATAAAGAAACAAAGTCAGTGAGTAGCTGAAACTGCATGGTTCGGCCTTCGATAGCACAACAAACAATGAGTAAATTATCAACAAAAAAGCTTTCTCATATGTATAATCCAAAAATAGAAACAAACGAGCTCACTGTACACACCTGTATAGCTCTGTATACCATTTTCCGTGCTTTTATTCTAGAACTTTCGACAATTTCAGACACATGGAGCCCATTACTTTCAGATGCATAATTGTCTAAGTAGGTCAGCTGACCATCAGGTTCCCCTGATTTGCTCATCTGTGACGTATATGGTACATTCTCCTGGTATGTATTCCGTTGCCTCAAGCCAAGAAGTGCCAGTGACACCTGTGCATAGTGAGACATATTTTGCAAAACTTCAGGAGCTGAATGCAGTAAAGACAACAAGATGACTGCTATAGTTACTTCATAACTCATGCCTGCTCATTGATTTCGTTTAGCTGAAAGAGAACTGCTGCATATTGTTTCTTGAAAGATTCAGAATCCTTTAGAGTATTATGTTCATTTTTCTGACTTTCGACAACCGCGTTGTTCATGCACTTTAGCTCCCTCAAAACTAGCTCCTGTAGTGTTGTGGTTAAACAATTAGTTGAAATTGGATTCCAAAGAGCTAGACAAACATAGAAGAGAAGGCAGAAACAATATAAAAATGGAGTGATCAAAAGAGAAACAAATCAACCTCAATTTTTGTGATTAGTAATTTTAATGGTCCACACTTATTAGTCAAATTCGAACTTTTAATAATATCCTCTTTTAATCTCTAGTTACAACGAGAAGGAAACAAGATGTTTAATGCAAGCTAGTCAGAAGCCATATGGACAGATAAGAAAAAATGCAACCTGGCCTTAGGTAAAGAAATATAAAAGTTATAGTAAAGAAGATTTTGAAAACATATCACATATGTATAGAAGGCTAAAATTAACAACTGGTCGAACCTTTTTGTCAAGTGCACGTGTTAGTTCAGAAAGAGCTTGAACATCTGCTTCTCTTGCGTGGATATGTTCGATACTTAAAGGTTGAGAATGAAACAATTGTAAATCAAGAGCCTCAGCGACTCCATCTTGCGCTTGTGGATTTGAACTTGAGATATCTACCTGTAAAATTAGTTGTAGCTAAGATGACTATGGTCAAATGTCAAACAAGGCATTACAAGAGAAAGTGGACGCAAGTAAGAGCAATAACATTAGCTATGGTCAGCAAAAACTGTAATAGACCATTCACGTTGTTTTTTGTACATGATTGGTAAGAGATTTGAATTATCGAACAAGCTTTCTTGGTAATCTTCTAGGGCTAAATGATGCTAGGTACAATTATTGATCAACGGATTCTGTCAGAGAAACCCCAAAGATTGAATACCTTAGATGGAAACCCATCTATATTTAAGAAACCAGTTAACCAAGAAAAACGCCTTAAATTCCTAGATGTAGATGAATATTATATCAGTTCTTCCAGGTATACAGAAAATGAACTTCCACAGAAGAATGTAGCATATAAAAAGACCAGAATATGAGGTCTGGCATGATGGTCAAAAATACTTACCTTTTCCTGCTTTAGTGAATTGCTAATTTTATAATTTGGTGAGGATAAGAGATGGCCAGTCTCGCATGAAAGTTTGAGATATCCTTCCTGCAGGTTTTCCTTTACCCCCTCATGCATTTTCTCCTCATTGGGATTCTGAACGTGATAATTTGAGAAAGCATAGTGCCTTGCAAGTGATGCTGGCATGTTTTCTAGGGGATTCAATGGCATGCATTCAGTATCCTTCACCAAAAGAGAGAATTAAATGTTATCTACAGGTTATCAACATACAAATTCGGTTTAACTCTCAAGTCAAGAATTTTCTAGGTTGTTTCTCACTGCTTCTGTAGGGATCAACGTGGTAAACACCAGATAAATTGACCAACTATTAAGTGCTAAACTACCGATGGGGAAATTTAGTAGCGATTTTATTTACCAAGACTATCTGAGACTTTGGTCATATTCAAAAATCTGCAATGAACTGCTAAGATCTGCTTTCCTTTTCCATCGTCACAGTAATTTCTCATGTATGCATATATGTTGAATGTCAGAAAATGCAGCTTCTACAAGTGCCAGAAAAATAGTTGCAGTGTAAGGAAGAGTACCTTAACAAATTCCACCCCTAATTCAGGTTGGTCAAACTGAATCCGATACCGACAGTGATCAACAGTTAGGACACTGCCATCATGAATTTCTCTTGACTTTGGATGCAGGGAAATGACTCTCTGTGAAACATTTAGAGGCCGAGCCAGATCCATTGGAAGTCCTTCCCTCATGCCCGTGTTTAGTTCTTCATAATGTTTTCTTACAGAGTCCCTGTATAGGTATAGCTTTTCTTTTTCTTCCTTCAGAAACTGTTCAGAAAATCGCCTTGGTTTTCCAAGAGAACTGCACCAACAAAGTATGATTAAGGAAACATATACACACAGCTAAAAAAGTAGAAGACTAACACAAGTAGTAATAACCTCCTTATGACACCCCATTCAACGCGAGTTAACCTAGGAACATGACCCAACCCTACATGATCCAAGTACTCAACAAACTCTTGTCTGGCAAACCACGGGTAGTCAATTGCACTGTAGAACCACTCAAAAAGACACCATCTTCGTGCTCGGACACTAGATATGCAATGCGAAAACTTCTCCTGCAAATTAGAATTATATGGTATAACATATAATTAGGGAACTCACTGACTAAACTTTATAAAAATTAATGATCTTAATATTAACAGATTTATCATTGGTGTCTTCACATCAGAAAATTCACTCACTAAAGTCTCAGAATTCCTCCCGTCATCAATAGGTCGAGGTTTCTCGGTTACTATCTTTCTTCTGCTCCTAACTTTAGTTGGCAAGTTAACTTGTTTTTTAGTAATTGCTTTTGATGGAGCTGACTCATCTTCATCAACTATGTTGTTACTTGAGGAAGTACGGTCCTGAGATTTGGCAGACTTCTTTTCATGTGAGTTTCGAATACTTGGGGACCTTTTACCTCTCCCAACAGGCTTATTTCCCTCACCTATTCCCTGCAGCATCAAAATCAGTCCTAAGATAAATACTACAGAAGAAATTCCACTATTAGAAAAAACCATGAAATATACAAGTAATATGGTTGATAATACACTCCAAAGAGGAAAAGAGCACATTAGATAAGTACTACATAAATATATTGTGAAATTGGACGAGTTGTGTGGTACAAAAAACACGTACCTTGTGATTAGGAAGCTCTATGACTTGTGAGCTTGCAGCAAGCTCATCTTTAGGAACCTGCAGGAAGAAAATAGCTTCAGCATGGTCAGGAATTCTGACAACAGAACAGTAAAGAAAGTCAGTCTTTGTTAACTATATAGCTTCCCTTACTTTTGCAGGTGATGCTTTCTGCCGTCTCTTTCGGATTACAGAACTATTTGGACTCTTTCTCTCAGATTCAGTATTACAGAGATCACTGCTGCCGGATCTTATCAGTCTACTGTTTTTAAGAGAATTACTTTGAGACATTAATGCTGGATCAGACCCTTTTGGATCTGACCCAAAAGCTTTTCCAGCTCTCTTTTCCTCGGCTTGAACAGATGATTCTGAATTACAACCAAAATTAGATTAGAGAAGATAAGCAACATGAATTTTTCATGAAGGTAGATCTGATTCTGAACTTAACTGAATATCAGTGTTAACAAATATACTAATACGACCAATGACATTATCAAGCTTATGACACTCATTCAAATGTACAATGCTTATAGGTATATGTATATGTATCCCACCAGTATCTGTGGCAGTTTCAGGCATCATCAGTGATAAATCTGCCAGCGTCTGGAGAGCATCACATGCTGTGTCTTCATCTGCAGAGAGCATTTACAAGAAAAAGAAGTTATATTGCTGGTTTAAACGGTATAAAGTTGAATCGTGGCAACATCACCATGCATAGATGCAAAGAATGGATGTAATTGTTAGTTCAAATGAATGAACCTCGCGACCATTATTCCAAACAATAGCAAAGAAGCTTCTAAATTTTGCCTTAAATAAGAAGAATCTTCAGCAAGAATGACGTCATAAACCTCATAATGAATTTGGTCAAATTTTTATTTCGATAGCCAGCTTGTCTAAGAATACTAGAAACAGGCAGTAGTAGCTCCCAAAGTTCACTAAGACCAAAACATTATTGTGAAATTACCAGAATTTAGAACTGAAGATGGAACAGAAATTATAAAGTTGAGAAACACAAGATAGAGTGACCACCAAATACAGGAAGTCAGATTATAATTTTCCAATATACTTCTATTTAATAATTGTATCAGCTGGTTGAGACAAATTCTTTGTTTTTTTCTACACAATAGCTTGACTTTTATCTTAAGTCTACTTGGCATGTGCCCACCAGCATCTATAGGGGTGCTTTAAATAAGAGATTAAAGCTTCTTTTAGTTCCTGTTTCTCCTACTTCGATGTGCATCGCAAATAGGTAAATTAAGATTGAGAAGTGAGAGACTAGAACACACCTGCAGTAAAGAGACTTTTTTTACTTTTTCTCCTTGAACTTTTATAGGTGAGCTTCAAAGACTTCCCATCCCCTTCGGGTTCAAATTTCTCATCGAGAGTGCCTAAGCTGGGTGCTTCGTCTGTACCACTGCAGGCTTCTTTGGCATCATCTTCTTTAATACCAAATCTCCTCCTATAGTATTTTTTCCCTTTTTGCTGCAGTTCCATGGCACTAGAGCCTTCTCCATGTGTTAAGTCATTCCTACCTCCAGAATAATCCACACTATCAGCTTCAATGCTTCCTAAGCTTGGTTCACAGCGGACATCTTCCATATCAGTGGCACGAAGCTTGGCAATTGCGAAGTCAATATCAGCACGCTGTATATCAAAATCTGTCAGTCCCTTTCTGTATAAAACAGTTCGTATTTAAGCAAAATTCCTCCTATCTAACTGAATTTTCAAAAGGCTATAACATAGTGAAACCGAGATATAGTTTCCTACAATGTTTAGAAGCAATACAATTTATTCGGGTCGCAAGCTTCATAAGAAAGTACATGAATCATAAGCAATAAGACAGGAGATTACCATTCTTTCACCCTTCTTATCAGGGGAATACACCTTTGCTTTTCTATTTGGCATGTGGGAGTTCTTGGTAGGGCCACCTCGTTGTGATGCCCCTGCCAATGCTAACGCAATCTCATGTTCCATGTCGTCATCAGAGTCATCTTCCTTCTGATTTAGGCCTCTCTTAACAGGTGATAAATATCTTTCCCTAGTCTCCTTCTCAAGGGTATATGAGATAGGAATTCTAGGAGTCCTTTTCCCAACAGCACGGGGCACCGTCTCTTGGAACATGCAGGTTACAATTAATAGAAAAGTTAGCAACCAATAGATCTTTTCCATTATACAGATGGTAAATGAGCCCAATAAATTTCAGGGTGGTAATCATTTTTATCACACATCATACATTTCAGGAGGGTACTAACTTAAGTTGCATCTTTTTTAGTAACTTTTTTTTTTACAAATTCATAGTGTACATAATTGATGCTGCTAGTTAAAAAAGGAAAAAGCAGTTTAATCTAAGCTGACTCTGCAAGCCATTCAATAGCATAATATGACATCAGAAGGACTGAAAAGTAGTTAACAAAAAAAAAGGTTTGCACTTAACAAAGACTCATGCATTTATAAAATTGCGTGTGTGCGCACACAACTCAAGCTTGTCAACAGGTGAATAGATATTGAGGGAAAGAAAAGCAGAGAAAACTACCAGTACGTCTCTTCTTCATTGATGGCAAGAAGCCTGAAGAGGACCTGAATTGCAAGCGGTCAGACAGACCCTCTAATCCTATAGAAGGATGATCTGAAGATTTCACTCTAGAGCGCTTAGAGGCTGACCTCAGTGTTTCGGTACCTTCATTGTTTTCCTGCTCGCTGTCACTCCCTCCATGCTAGAGAAGAAATATATTTGTTACATAATTGCATTAGTTTAAAGCAAGACCATTCTACCAAATTATAGTCCTTCAAGACAGACAAGAAAATACTTCATCAACAAGGCTCAATAGCAATCAATTATACTCAACGTCCCTAAGAAATACACAGATTCAGATAGCTATCTTTCTAAGAATTGCGTAATGCTTAACAAAGAAACACCCAACCAAAAAATGTAAGAATTTTCCTGTGGTAAACTATATTCCCCTAGTAAGCATAGGTAGTAGTTGGCAGATGTTGCGTGTAAGTTAGCAATAACCAAGACACTGAAATCAAGTAGCTATTTAAACGGTTGAAAAGATCTTACCAAAACAGAGTAGTGATCAGTCATCATCGCAGTTAGGCCAACCACAGAAGCAGTGCCTTCTGGAAGAGACAAGTAAGCCTAAAGTACAGATGGCGTAATATAAGTTGAAGCAAGTGTAGTCAAAGATCAAAGACAAATCGAAGAAGGAGGGAGAGTATGCTAACCTTATTCATAGTGTATAGGGCCTCTACCATTTCTGCAGTACGGCTATGTACAAACGCAGCAACCTACAAAACATTGGGAATGAACACCACAATTATTGCTGGCGTCTGCAAACCAAACTGATTAATGACATCACCACATTACCATCCCCTAACATTAACTATAGCAGCAGTTTATTACCCTTCCTTTCGCATAATAGAATGTCGTAGTACAAATTATACTCCAAATCCTAAAGGATGGATATTTTTTGCTAATTGAACTAACCTTCTTCCACTCTTTTCCAAATTTTCGGAATCCTTCATAAAAGCGTTCCAACTCTTCCTTGCTCCACTGAGGACCTAACATATCCGACAACTTCCTCTTCTGCATGTGAGGAGCACTTTAAGATATGCTTGGAGACCAGCTGATTAAAATTTTAAAATTTGCTTGCACATTGGAGACAAAGGTATAACAATATCTTCTCCTTGAAATTGGAACGTAAAACGAAACAACTTACAAGTAGAAACGATTTGAGTAAATGCTGAAACCAAAATAAGAAATAGTAATTCTTGGGTCACTCAAGAAACAGATATCGAGGTAAACACTAAAATGTCCAGGAAAAGTCTAGGTATATGCTAAAAGATTGGTGTCCTTCTGCAGCCTAACTATGCAAAATTTCACAATCAATTATTGGACTGAGCAATATATAAGCCAACCAAAAATTGAGGTCACCCACTTAAAGATCAGGCGAACAGCTTACCCGTTGTTTAGTTTTGCTCATACTTCCTTCGTCTTCGTGAGGTGAAACAGCTTTACTGCGGGATGTTTTCTTGTACTTGGATTTTTTTGATCTTAACGGTGCCATTAGCTAAGCCCTTAATTTCCCTGAGCGTTCCTAACATCGGAGCCAGGTTTAGTTACCAAGATGCAAAGCCCAACATTCACAATATATAAGAGGTTTAATCCATCAATGATACTTTAATCAAATAAATGATCATCTCCAAAGAAAATCACTACCCACATTCATGAAACTAAATTCTGCATGCAGAATCCCATTAATACTATAAATTGCAAAAATAATGCTCATTATCAGTGTCAACAGTACTTCCGCTCTAGAGAGTATGAAATCCAGAAATAGCTTCTCTGAAATGGAAGTGAATCTCCTAAGGCAACTGCTAGTAGTTAGTTATACTAAAATTTAAGCGAATTCAAATCACAGGACCTGAAACCGATTGGTTTGAGCTTCGAATTAGAATCGAAAGCTCAAAAATCAGTGCTCAGATTCCCCAGAAAGAAAATAGAACGAAATTCTAAACGAAATGGAAACCAAGAATTGCAAGAAGGGGCGATTAAAGCTCAATTATTCGAAAATTCGATGAGGAAAAGGGGAATCAGATAGCTAAGTGCTTCAATCGCAAGAGAAAAATCAAAGAGAGAAGGGGAGAATATTAAAAATTGCAAGAACTAACGCTTACCTACACAAATCCAAAATCACTGGGAAGCCATCGACGGTAGTTGGAGATAAATACAGAGAGAGATTGAAGAAACCGGGAAGAGATCGAAATTGAACAGATCAGAGCTTCGGGTAAGAGGGATCGATTAGATTGAAGGAGAATATGGAAGATGAAGAAGCAGCAAAAGAAGAGATGAAAGAATTTTTGGGGATATAACCGCGAAAACTTTAAAATAAAATAAAAATAGAAATCCGATAAATGTAAATTCGTTACAACTTTATTCGATTTGCGAAAGTTTTTGCAGAGTCCCTAAATTATATGGGGAGTAATCCAAACTTATATATTTGTTTATCTGCAATCATTAAAGAATAATACTACATATCAAATTTATTTTTGCCTTCGAAAATTGGATTTGGTTTAACTCGGTTCAATTCGGTTATACAAAGCAAATGTAGGCAACCCGGTCTGATCCGATTAGATAGAGAAGTCTCGAGAAATCATAACAAGTTTACAACTACAAGTGTTGATATTGGGCCTGTCAATACTGAAGACCCCGTATCCAAATGGCATTTAGAATGGGCCCAGCCCATTCCGAAAACGAAGTACGAAATGGTTCTCGGCGAAAAGAGAAGGAGATGTTGCAGCCTATTAAAGAGAAGAGAGAATTCAGCAAAGAGCGGCTCAAAGACTACACAGTTGGAATTGGAGATTGACTTGGAAGCTGCAACAATATCGGATGGATTTCAGACCAGAAGCTTGTGATTAAGTGGTACGGTGATAAGGGTAGGATTAAAAATTTAAAGAGTTTGCATGTTTGATTATCTTATTACACGAAACTAAACCACATTTTTCTGATTATGTTTACACGAATATAGATCTTTGTTTTTAGCCTATTTAAATATAGTTTTCAATGTACTGTATGGGTTTCCAAGTCAATCTGAAGTTAGAGTTGTTGGTCTTTGAGCCACTCCTCTTCATCCAAATATACGGTTTCCTTGCGGATGGATTCAAGGAGCACGAGATTAGAATCAATCTCAACGGATGGTTATGAGGAAGCTTTTATAATGACACCACAAATATCTTATATATCAAAGCGGGAGACACTTTCATTTAGACTATGGTATGAACTTTAAGATAAAATTTAACTTATAGTTCATAACAACCCTTTAAAATAGGCTTGATGGTATGAACTTTAAGATAAAATTTAACTTATAGTTCATAACAACCCTTTAAAATAGGCTTTAGATAAATTTTGTTACAGATTTTTAAAAATTCAAATCTAATAAAAATTTAATAGATAAATCTCTAAAAAATCTAAATCTTAATAAAAATATATCGGTTACAAATTCGGTTATTCATTCCATTCTGGTTCGGGTTTAGATTCGATTTTCCGGGTACATAGATTTACGATACATTCTGGTACTTTATCGAGTTCGGTTCATCTACTTTGGTATTTTTGTTATTTTGGTTTAAGCAATATTCAGATTTTTTTTTCTATATAGAGTTTGGTACGGTATAGATCGAGTTCAGGTTCGGGTATTTTTACATAAAAAGTTTAAAAAATTTAAAAATTTAATAGAAAAACTAAAATTTGATTCATGATTTGGTTCTTGTTCGGGTTTAGGTTTAGTTTTTCAAAATACATAGATTTAGGACTCATTGGAGTATTTTGTCATGTTTTTTTCGAGTTTGATTCCTCTAATTTGGGTTGATTTTGACTTGGTTTTTGGGCTTTTAAAACAAAATCTAAAAAACGATATTCAAAATATCAAGACAGGTCTAAAAACTAAATAAATATGGGTTGAAAAACAATCAAATCCTACGCTATAACGTGGATATAATCCTAGTAAATGATTGATACAACATAAAATAAAGAGAAAGAACTAGTAATGCATTTTCTCCACTATGCTTCTAGAAATATGTCATTTTTATATCATCTTCCAAGATTTCAGTCTCTCCTTTTTTGGGGGTCACGAAATTCCTCAAGGGGTTTATATAATTTTTTATGTTTTACTCCCACAATTTTCGAATATCTAAGCTTATACATTTTTACAGATTCATTGATGAACTATTATTTACAATTTTACATTTACTTGTATACCATTTAAAGCGAAGAAAAAAGAAAAAGCAATTAACATTAAAGCCTAATGACATCAGAAAATATTTAGTTAACAAAAATCATCAAGAAAATATAGTAAAATAAAATTAACCAAAGAAATTAAACTTGTAAGGAATGGGACAAAAAAAGAAAACAGAGATTTGTGTCCAAATTGGGTTATAGTTAATCATTAAAGAGAATCAACCTCCACATAGACATACATAACTCTTAATACAAAGTAGTTGTTCAGAAATGCTATAGTTAAATACATAAAGTGAAGACACTTTCAAAGGTCAAAGTAACAAAAAAGGAAAGAGATCATATATAACATATATAAGTCTCTCAAGAACACTTTAGCGGAAAACTAAAGCCACAAAGCACCAGCTTCCTTGAGCAACGTTTTCAATGACCCATTAAGATGAAGAGTCATGACGGTATTAGCAGTTCCTATGAATTTGCCACCCACAAAAACCGTCGGAACCGGAGGGCTGCAACCTAACCGAGCCAAGGCCCATTCGATATCTTTTCCATACATTTCTTGGTCGATCTCTACAATCGCTGGGCTCACACCTTGCTCGTAGAACAACCGTTTAATTGCATGAGACATACAACAAGTACTCTTGGTGAATATCACCACAGCTCTTTGTGACGCCAATCTTGCTACCACATCCATTTGTATAGTAATACTTGATCTTTCACTATGTTGATATGTATTTTGTTGTTGGAGATTTTGTGTTGATGAGTTTGATTTGGAGAAGTGAGTCTTGGAACTCTTCTTTATATACACATACTCGCATGCAATCTGTATGAATAGAGGTATCTTTGATATAATGATGGGGCAACTCTAAAGGGAGAATCTTATTTGTGGGAAGTTCAATTTTGGATAAGAGAGGCAGGTGATTTGATGCTCAAGAGTTGACAAAATGTTAGTAAGAGAATGTAACGATTGATGCATATTTGTAACTTGTGATCATGATGATGCATGAAGAGTGAAAATTCCAGTATTTGGGAATGTCAACTTTGCCTTGATTCTCATCGATAATCACTTTTACGTCGCCATTTTTGATAAAATGATGAACTATATAGTAGAATACATACATATCTACAAGCTATATAGATATTTGCTAATATATTAGCTAATAATACTACATATATAGATATGGATATTTTATTTCAAAGTAATCAACAAATTATTTACCTCATCTAAGAATATAAGATGAAGAGATTCAGAGAGCCGTTTAACAACCACAACTGTGTTTCGGATCAGCCCATTATATACTGGTCTAAACTCTAAACCTTCTGAACCCAATAAGATTTCTCTTGCCAGAATTGTTCGGTTAAGCGTAATTAAATCAATTGTTATAACTCCACCAGTTTGTTCACTTACATAATTAACCAACTAAAGACTATACAGTCTATAGACTATACTAATAACAAGAAGAGTTAAGCAAAGTCAACAAAGACTTTTCGAATCATTCAACGCTGTCTCACCTAAGCTCGTAATGACTTATCAGTTTCTTGATTTAATTCCTCTGATGAGAACGCAATTAAGCCTTGTGGCATCCCTTATAAGTTGAAGTGACGTGAGAGTGAACATCACAATGTGTTAAAATTATATATTGAGCCCATCCTTCATCTACTCTAGTTTAAACACGCTTAACCTTGAAATTTTTTTTTGGACAAGTGACCGGAATAATAAGTGCACTTTGATGATATAGATGATCAAATAAATTATTTTAAACATTTCCGCCTACACTACCATATATCTGAAGAATAAAAGTCCTGAAGATTCGGACTCTAATATTTAGATTTTGGTTTTATTTGTTTTTTGAATAAATGTTCCCGATTATCAGGAGTCATTTGCTCTTCATTTAAAGTTGTTTCAGTTGCTTAAGTTTAGGAGTCTAGTTGCTAAAGTTTAGGAGATTTGGTTGTAAGTCTCAGGTCTATATATAGACCATCGTTTTCTTAATAAAATATAAGAAGTTTTCAGTTTACAAAATTTATTAAAGGTTCACAAAAAATTTTAAAGGTTCACAAAACTTCTTAAAGGCAACAATATTATATTTTCGGAAACAGGATGTTATAGGTTCTTTCTTAGTTAATTATAGTGTGGGCTTCTACTTCAAGATTATTAACTTAGACTTCAGTAAGTTTGGACCTCTTATTTTCTGGGCTGAACAAGTGTGTCTAAGGTGAATTAATAGAATGGGAAAATTAATTCTGTAATTCCTTCTAGAAGCTGCAGGTAAAAGAAAAAATTTATTTTTGAAGGAGAAGGTTGTTGCAGTGTTTGTTATCTTTTTGCTAAGGTAGATTAGCAAAAGGAGTAAGAGAATTAAAAAAAACTATGGGTCAGGTACAACAGAGGGGGCCAAGCTTAGAGGGAGAGAGTGGTGCAAGAGAGAAACTCGTCTGGATGAGAAAGGTGGGTGAGAGCATAGGGAAAATAAAGGTGAGAGAGAGCTGGTGAGTGTTCTTCGTTCTGTTTTTATAAGATTCCAAGTCAGGGTGTATGATTTACTCTTTGTATAATTCGGATCTGTGTAATCCTTGATCATAGTGAATTGATTCTTCTTGTGACCTTACAGCTCACCAAAACTTATACCTTACCTAATTTTATGCTTTGGGACTTGTAGATCTTCGAGTCTTGAAACTTTACACAACTTGCAACACACACAAAAACAGAGAAATGAAATCTTAAGTAAGATGGAGAACTGAATGATCTAGTTACTCCATATAGTTTGGAGAAAACTCAATCTACATAACATAATTATACAAAAGTTAGTATTAATTTGTAGAGATATAAGATGGTAAATTTCTTGACAAAAATTGGTTGAAATAAAAATTAATTGACAAATAAAAAGATGATAAATTAAATATTAGTTGAGTCAACTTTTCATTCTGGGCAGTTAGGAAAATTTTGCTTGCGATAGTTAATATTGCATCTATGTAATTATCAAAAAGAAATTATACATCTATGTGCTAAACAACTTGCAAAAATTTCTTGTATCTTCCACTGAATTTAAAACATTCTGAATTTAGGATGCTCATGAGCAAGCTTTAAAATGACAGAAAATAGTCTTATACTCGGTTAATACATAAAATTAAGAGAAACAAATACTAATGCAGTTTCTACATTAGTCCATTTACATATTCTTCTACAAAAATGTCACTTTCATATCTTTTTCCAAGATTTTCTTCTCCCACTTTTATGTTTTGTTTCCACAATTTTTGAAAATTTTCGCGTATCCATTTTCTACAAATTCATGGATGAACTTTTTTCATGTACTTGTAATACCATTTTAAGCTGAGAAAAAATATATTTAGATACTAAACTTGTAAGGAATGGGACAAAAAGAAAACAGAGGTTTGTGTCCAAATTGGGTTATAGTTAATCATTAAAGAGAATTAACCTCCACATAGACATACATACTTAATACAAAGTAGTTCTTCACAAAATGCTTTAATTAATTACATAAAGTGAAGACACTTTCAAAGGTCAAAGTAAAAAAAAAAAAAAGGATCATATATAACATATGAGTCTCTCAAGAAGACTTTAGCTAAGTACTAAAGCCACAAAGCACCAGCTTCCTTGAGCAACATTTTCAATGATCCATTGAGATGAAGAGTCATGACAGTATTAGCCGTTCCTATGAATTTTCCCCCGACAAAAACCGCTGGAACTGGAGGGCTACAGCCTAACCGAGCCAAGGCCCATTCGATATCTTTTCCGTACATGTCTTGGTCGATCTCTACAATCGCTGGGCTCACACCTTGCTCGTAAAACAACCGTTTAATTGCATGAGACATACAACATGTACTCTTGGTGAATATCACCACAGCTCTTTGTGACGCCAATCTTGCTACAACATCCATTTGTATAGTAAAACTCGATCTTTTAGACTTTTACTATGTATTTTGTTGTTGGAGATTTTGTGTTGATGAGTTTGATTTGGAGAGGTGAGTTTGGAACTCTATATATACACATACTCGCATGTAATCTGTATGAATAGAGGTATCTTAGATTAATGATGGGGCTACTCTAAATAGAGAATCTTATTTGTGGGAAGTTAGACTTTGGATAAGAGAGGCAGGTGATTTGATGCTCAAGAGTTGACAAAATGTGAGTAAGAGAGTGTAGAGAAAATAGAGATTGAATTGCATATTGTAAGATGTGATCATGATGATGCATGAAGAGTTAAAATTCCAGTGTTTGAGGATCAAATATTACGTTAAAGGGAATGTCAACTTTGCATTGATTCTCGTCGATAATCACTTTTTTGCCGCAATTACGTCGCCATTCTTGATAAAATGATGAAGTATACAACAGAATACATACATAGATATCTAGAAGATATATAGATATCTGAGAATATATTGTTTATATACGTGTTTACATTTGTGTTTAATTTAGTTAACAACACTTGTTCTACCTTCATGAATATATCAACACTTGTCGACAATGAGAGAATAAAGTTTGCGTTCACATTCCATGCACGCTCTCAGTTAAGTCAATCTGTGATTTTGTAATAATGTCTTTTTTGGTTATAGTTATGTAATTAGAGGCAGTTTATATTCTTACTAGTAGTATGATGGGACACAGAATTCGTTGTGACTCTTGAGATATAAAAGAAGCCAAATCGAAAACTAAGGAACCGTACGGTGATGCTAGTGGCGACATGACTGTTGTACTTAAGGCATAATCACGTCATTTGCAGAAATTCCTCAAGTAGGTGTAGCTAATATTGGCATAGTATGTCACAGTCATTCTCGGTAATTAGTAAGATTCTGATTCGATCATCATTAATGGTTCTAATCTTGAATTTGGTGTTGATGATACAGTGTTTGATGTGATCACCAAATTTAATATAACCCAACTTGTTCATGATTAATTGGCTCAAAATGAGTGATGTCCCGTTCTGTAACGTCCCAACAATTTGCTTAAATGCCAAAACAAAAAAAAAACAATAATATTGACAAGAGATTAGTTGATCATTCTCGTGAGTGCGGCTTACCCGGGTTATGTTATGTTCCTTATCCGCATTTAGAAGATTTGATTGAGGTCTAGGTTTTTTAAGGGTTCTGTTTGAGGCCTCAACCCATGTATTATGGATTTCCAACTCAAAACCAATTGACAATGAGTGGATTGGCCATAGTTTATATATATTAGATTAGAATGGTCCCAACTTCCGATGTGGGATAATTACATTCCAATACGCCCCTGCGAAATGATAAATGGTATAACCAAACATCTCAAAAGACCACAACTTACGCATCATCATGATACATGCATATTGGGCCAAACCCACAATATACGCATATCCTCATGCATGCCTGATGGACCAGAATCTTAGGCTCTGTTACCATGATAAATTATGTACTTCCAACTCAAAACCAATTGGCAATAAGTGGATTGACCACTAGTTTATATATATTAGATTAGAATGATCCCAATTTTCGATGTGATATAATTACATTCCAACATCAACCCATTATATTTCTTCATTAAGAGATGTTTTTAACTATGCACTTGTGGAAGATTACGAGAATTAATTCTTACCTATATCGATTCTCATCTCTTCATATTGTGAGATGCATCAAATCGTTATAGAAGATTTCATTATCAGTTTGGGTCATTCTTATTTTGTGGTGATTTAGTTTTTCTGGATCGAAGTTTTTATTTCGAACTTTTGTCTTTTTAGATTTTTCAAATTACTTTTAATTTTCTCATAATAGTTATCCTTCTCCAGATTTTAGTATTTGGGGATATTTCTGTATTCCACCAGCTCTAATAATTTATTATTGTGAAATTTGAACTCTAATTTCTATCTTATAAATCTAGATAATGGAGAAAAAAAAACAATAGATTAGTAATCATATAAGCATAAGTAGAAATGCCACGATAAACCATCTAAGTATGTTTTGATGATTTAGTACTTTTTTACATTTTGTACTCCATTGGTTTTTACTTGTTGTACTGCTATATTATTTTCAGAATTTGATGTACTACACGATTCTCATTGATGCTCCAACCTGAATTGGATGACTATCTGTCTATTGGTGATTATAAGAGTCAAAAAGACATTTTATTTCTCTATTTTTATAATCTCAACTTTGAATCAAACTACATCTGATGTAATAAAAATCAATGTAACCGAAAACGTTGATGATTAGTAATATTCTAAAGAGATCAGTCAGATAATTACGTTATAAAACTAGTGGACGAACATTGGGACCTCCTCAAGCATATATATAGCTAACTAGTACATATATTCTTTCAATTATAGCTATATTCACCTACTCGAAAATTCTATTTCCGTTTTTCATATTTTTCTAAATATATTATTTTGGAGTTGACTTTTGCAATTCAATTATCTGGGACCAATATTTTAAATAAAAAATCGCCTGAAATATATCGTGATTCAAAACTATAGAAGAATAAAATATTGGTCACATATATACAAGTCATTAGACGAAGTCGTCATCGATAATCTATTTACTTATTGTTTTTCTTATAATTTTTTCTATCATCGGCAACAATGTTGTTAACGTTTTTTTATAAATCTTTTATAGTTATATTCTGAATAAGATCCAAGTTGTTCCAGATAATTGAATAATGATGCATTAAATATGCATGTGGATCAAGCTTATTACATTTATCTTATTTATATAAAAGATAAAATAGTAAGAGATATAGAAAAATATTCCTAGATTCTGTATGTTGGGATAGAATAAAAAGAATATGATGACAAATGGAGAGTAACGTGACCACTCGTAAATGGGCCATTTGGTTAAAGTGATTGATTATTCTCCCAGAGGTATACAAAGATCACCACTTGTGTCAATCTCATTACCGTTTTTGTTGTCCCCAAAACAACCATTTAATTATTCTCCAAAACAAAAACCAAAAACAAATTAGTATTTTGTTTGTTTATTTATGATTTAAATGAGTATGAAATTTTTTAATATCAATACAAGAAAACATGTCAAATATCGACTAGTTTTTTAACCAAATTAATTTATCAACTTATAGTGCAACAATCCGTTAGTACAAATTGTGAATTATGCATTTGAGTCGTGCATAAGTTATCGTATGTTTGGAAATAAAAACGTAATGAATTGTATAGTAGTAGAAGGCTAGAAGCCTCTAACAAAAATGATTATGTGGTAGATTTTTTTTTCTTTTTTTAAACTTCTTGGCTTAGTAGTAGATTATTTGGGAGAAGATAATACATAAAACATAAATACAAAAATATTTTTCTATGTAGCTTTTCCCACAAAGTATATATCTAACCATGTTTTTCTTGGTTCATGTTTTTGTTTTAACATTAATCAACAATTTATATCTTTTACAACCAAACTTCATGAATAACCAAATAGTTTGATTATTTTCCATCATCATGAGCCTATCACAAGATCAGAACCGGACTGTGACATAAGCCATATAAGCTATCGCTTAGGGTCCACGTATATTAGGGTCCAAATTTTTTTAGAGTTTATAGAATTTTGTAATTATTAGGGCTCAAAATTTTTAGAATTTATAGAATTTTGTATTAATTAAAACCAAAATTTTTAAAGTTTATAGATTTTTTTAGTAATTAGAATCCAAAGTTTTAGATTTTATTGTTTTTTTAATAAGTAGGGGAGTTTGAAAAATTCGGTTTTTTTATAGAATTATTTTTAAAGAATTATTTTTAAAGAATTATTTTTTTCTTATTTTAAAGAATTATTTTTTTCTAACTAATAAATAAATAAAATTTATATTATTAAAAGACTGATAAAAAAAAATTTCGAGTAGGGCTTTTGATAACGTCAGACCGGCTCTGCTCGAGATGATGAGAATTTTAATGAGCAATGAGTACAATTACGAAAATATTAATGACTGTTTATAACTAGATGAGACAAAGCGAACCTTGAAATAAAGTAAGGGTTTTAAACTCAAAAAATATATTAATAGTTTTAGGGGCTCATTGTCTTGATAATTAGTAGTAGTGTAGTGATTTAGTACTTGTATTTTAACTTTAGGATAGGAGTTTTGAGTCTTCTCAATGGTTTTTTTTTTATTTGCTTACTTTTTTGTTTTAGGTTTTAAATTTGTCTATGCCGACCCTGCACAAGTTTTACAAAACTTGGTTGTGGAAGTTACACTTGAACAAATTGATTAGTCTAAGTTGTTCTCGTATCTTGTCTTTAAATTGGTATTTTCACATACGATCTTACCATTCTCATGATCCGTGAGAAAGTAAAATTCACAAAAGAAAGTAAAGAAAGTATCATACTTTAGCTGTACTTAAAATTGTGAGATTCAAATCTAGATATAGGATCTAGCTGAATTGTGGAATTCAGCTGATTTTTTATTTTATTTTTTTTGGTGGAATCTGGCAGAGTAAGTTAAAATAAAATGGTAATAGCGGAATCTGCCTGAATTTGGTGAAATTTAAAATATTATACCTTATTAAATAATATTATAAGTTTAGGAAGAAAATACATAATATTATACCTTATTAAAATTACTTATTTTTTTAAAAATATTAATAAATAATACTACGGGACATGTTGTTTGATTTTTTATCAAATTAGGTTGTATAATTTTATAACATGACATAATATTTTAAAAAAGGTTAAGTAATCTCTATACCATATGTAATACAACCCACTAAATTTTAAGTAAACAACATATTATATGATATGATGGATCCTATTAATTAGTTAAGCTAAAAGTGGCTTTTATTGTGTTAGTTATAATAATAGTTATTATTTTTAACAAGAACAATGATGTAAAATTTTACATACAAAAGTTTTTATAAAAANCAATGATGTAAAATTTTACATACAAAAGTTTTTATAAAAAATAAAAAAAAAATGTTGAAATATGAAGGAGAAGAAATTGTACAAAAATGAAAAAGTGAATAGCTCAAGAAAGAAAAATAATAAAATAATATAATTTTGCAAAAATTCCTTATAAAATTCAGCTAACCCAACTGGTGAAAATAAACAAAAAAATTAGTTAAAAACAAAAATTCCACAAATTCAGCTATCTATTAGTGTCACCAGTTAGTACCTATTAGTGAAAATGTGGAATTGTTACACGAGAGACGGAGAGAGTACTGGTGTATACCAGCGAGAAATAACGAGGTCATTTGTTTATTAAAAGAAAGTATGGGGTGTTTTCTGAAAATATTTAATTTTTGGTGTAAGAAAGCGTAAACCCTAAATTTTCCCTGAGTTCTTGCGTCTAGAGACTGGTCTTCTGCACTGAAGCTTTAGAGTTTGACGGATCCCGAGTCATGCAATTTCTATCGCACTCTCGTAGAGTCGCTCGGGTTTTGAAACCAGTGGTTCTCGCCGACTCTGATGTGAGATTTGTATCCTATGTTTCTCATGTCGTCGGCTCTATCCAATGGCCGAACCACCGATCTCCTTCCGGTTCTGTATTTCCAGGTACCATATTTGAATAATTTTCAATAAGTTACCCCGTTGTTGCTTGTTTCATCATTGAAGATTTGAAATCGGGAACTCTTTGTTGTATGTAATTATTGTCCACCTCATTTACGATATTTTGGAACTGAAAGAGGAAAAATTGATGGAATTTCTTACTCTTTAGTTGAACATATGCCTGTTGATTAGATTTATGTCAAATTAACTGCATTAGACTTGGCTGTATAATGTAGAATGGGATTGCATCTTCTTGAAATTTGGATAACGAAGCAGGAGAGTTAAGCAGATAGTGAAGATAATAGTTTGTTTCTTTTCCTGAGAAACAACACGGATCCTAATTCTTCTATTGAATACGAATTCTAGCAACCTGTAATGTTATAAATTCATTGAGGCATAAGATTCTAGAGATCATTGGTATATAAACGATTCTTTAGGCTCAGCCTTTGTAAACTGTTGAACATAATAGATGACAATGCTTTGCAGGGACTGATACTTGCAGTCAGTTGTATGCTCAATCACGCACGACAGGTTTGATGATGTTGAGAGCAAACTTTTCCTCTGAAGCAAAACATGTCGAAAATCCTACAGGTTACTACCTTTTGACGCTTTATTTGGAACGGCTCTAGAGGTCACTGGAATGTTTCCTGATCTGATTATCTGTATGCAGAGGCTGTCAAGGAATTACATAGTAAGATACTTGGTTCTGTAAATGTCAAGAAATCGATGCCTCCAAATGCTTGGTTGTGGTCACTTATTGAGAACTGTCAGAACGAGGATGACATAAGTTTTCTCTTTGACGTTTTGCAGAATCTCCGGAGATTTGTGAGTATTTTATCTTTCCCTTCTGTAGTCCTTGCTCTGTTCGATAATTCTCAATATCGAGTTTTTATTGACGTCTTCAATGTTATTCTGGATTGTAGAGAATGTCCAATCTTCGTATACATGACAACTTTAATTGCAATTTATGCCGGCAAGTTGCTAAGACTTGTGTACGTGTGGGGGCAATTAACCATGGTATGTCAAAACTTTTATTTTAAGGCGTTATTAATGCTCTGTAGCTAATGCTTCACTTTTACTAATTTTCAGCGCTAACATAGCTCTTATAATTTCGACCTCAGGTAAAAGGGCTCTTTGGAAACATAATGTACACGGTTTGACTCCTAGTGTTGCATCCGCACACCACATACTGGTATTTCAAGTCTATAAGTTGGTTGTTGGTTGTTTATTTGGGCCACCGATTTTAAGCATGTTTGCTGGTTTTATGTAGTCATATGCATTAGAGAACAAGAACGCCAAACTCATGGATGAAGTTATGAAACTCTTGAAAGCAAATAATCTGCCTCTACAACCTGGTACAGCGGATTTAGTTTTCAGGTGTGTAGATTACTTTGTTGTTCACTATTTATGGTTTTATTTACAAGTTGATGCCATATATCTGCTTCGTTTTCTTTGCCTTGCTCTACTTTTCTGAGCTTACTCTTCATGAAATGAACTTCAACTGAATGTTTGCAGGATCTGCCATGATACAGATAACTGGGATCTATTAGCTAAATACTCGAAAAAATTCTGCAAAGCTGGAGTCAAGTTAAGGAAGAACTCATTTGATGTATGGATGGAATTTGCAGCAAAAAGAGGTGGGTTAAGTGTATCTCTCCGTAATTTGAACTTGAAGTGACCTTGAGATAGTCTTAGGTAAACATCAAACAAAATAGCAATCTATCATATCTTTTGCTTTACTGTGTATGATATGCCAAATTCACTTTTGCAATACTTATATGTATTGGAAAAAGGGATAGACATCGGTCGCCAGTTTGGTAAAACAGACCCAGAAGTACAGTTTTCTATTTTTTATTTTGCGAGTTTCATCTATGACTTAACCCTAGTAGGATATAAGCTAAATTACCTATGATTATGCAAGAAGGAGAAGAATAGGCAAAACTTTGGGTACTTCAGCTTATAAAAGATGTCTTGTACTACTTCGATGCCAATTGCTTATGTGTCATCTTGCTCATCCTGTATCAGGAGACACAGAGTCTTTATGGTTTGTTGATAAACTGAGATCTGAGACTTACACACAACATACACTTTCTGGTGCTTTTTCATGTGCAAAGGTAATACAATTCTTTGTGCATCCTCATGTTATGGGCATTATCACACAGATTCATTATTTTAGAATCAGATTTCGGACTTTCGTTGACGCGTTTACTCTCTCTCAGGGTTTTCTGTTGGAAAAGAAACCCGACGAAGCTGCGGCTGTCATCCAAATTATCTGTCAGGTGTGAGCCAGAACCTGGTTCATATCCTTTTTACTTTTAGTTATTCTGATTTTAGAATTAAAGCAATCTTCTGTATATCTTCTGTCTATTCTTCATAGGCATATCCTGATGAGAAGAAGTCGGCACTTGAGGCTGAGTTCAAGAAACTGGTAAACGAGTGGCTGGTGGACATTATCAAGCACCACAATGAAGAAGATAAGAAGGTAGAATTTTCTTCGATTAGGCCATTCAGTTCACATTATACATGCTCCAACACTTAAAGCTCCTTACCTTAACTATGTAACCTCTATACTCGTAAAAAACAGGCTGTAGCAGCTTCACTGAAATCTGACATCCCTGCAATGGTTAATGCTTTGGTAAACTCGGGTTTGAGAGTGAGCGTGGATTTAGAAGAGTTAAACAAGAATGAAGCTCTTGTCAACTGATGATTATATGGATCCAATTTACCTCAACTATAAGATCAATCTCAAGGTGGCCTCGCAGAATAATATTCAAAAGGATAAGTGGGATACTGTAGGAAGGAAAAAAAAAAAAAAACACAATTCTGTTTAGTTTTGTGCATTCTACGGCAGCTCAGTCTCGTTCTTTAGGGTTTGTCTTTAGGATACATGCCCAAACTAACAAGAGTTGTCCTTTTTGTAGCCTCACATTGAAATAATGAAATTTGAAAAACATCATTTTGATCTTCGTAAGTCTTACGATAATTGGTGTTTATGTTTCCGAAGTTAATAACGCAGATATCTATTTTAACGTATATTTTTAAAATCGAAGTTAGCAAACTATTGGGTTCATAGTGAAGAAGAACCCAATGTAGCAAAAGATGCATCAACCATATTAAAGAAGACGACCATCAAAAAATAAAAAATGTATAACCTATCAGACAAAAAATAAAAAGAAATTTCGATCAGTTAGATACGACAACTACAGCCGACTTAGGCATATTAATTTTGTACACATTTGCTAGCTTGATTTGTATGATATACAAACCTTTGTGTACATTGAATAGAAAAGTTGAAATCATCTTGTACGCGTGAATCTTGGTACGAACCATCGAGCACCTCCATATAACGAAATATCAAAACCAAATTAGGGGAGTCCCTCCACCTTCTGTATCTCAAGGTTGAAGATAAAGAGATCTGTGTCCAACCCGTAATAATCACCACATAAATATATAGAGTTTCTACGGAGTCCCTCAATTTTATCGGCGGGTATAGTGATGTCTAGATCCAAAAGCATTGTCTCGTTGCCTAAAGATTCAACTCTTTTATATTTCTTAAGCAACCCTGATGATGAATAAATCTTGAAAATGTGAAAATGTTCATGTGATATAAAGGCCCATAAAACTTGTCTACCATGAGGACATCTTCTGTTATTGTAACTACAATTTTTCTCGAATTATATTGCAACACATCAGGAAATGGATATGTATTCGGAAGCATCTCACATTGAAAGGTTAGCTGAGGAAACTGTCCAGAAAAAGTTAGGACTGTGAAATTATTTTTGCGGCTAATGAAGTAAAGCTTATGATCCTTGTAAAGCATGCAATCACAATCTAAAATTTCTGGAACTTGATTCCAAAAGTTATCACCATTCTTGGAATAAACTACACACAATGGACCAAATGTGAAGAACAAAGTAATCGAAAAAGCATGAACTCAAGATTAATAAAGACTCACTTTTTATTGCTTTAGAAAATTCTCTCAAAAACTAAAGCTTACGATCTCAAACTCATAGGTTATACCACACTTTGGTATCTCCCTTATATAGACAAGATAAAGTTCTCCTAATTCTAGTAGGGATGTATGATTAGATAACTCCTAAACATAACAAACTCTATCTTATCTATTAAGTAACTTGTTCACCAAGTTACTTGATTCAAGCTTAATTCAACATTCTACCCCTTAAGCTTGAAATCAATTTCTTAATGTTTTGAACTCCAATAAAATCTTCCATTTCTTTGTTATTGTTTATTCTAACATTAGTTTCTTTCCCAGTAGCTCCACCACACAACAAACAAAAACACTCATCATGTCCATTGTCTTCAAGTTTTTGTATCGCATTCCCACAATGTGGTATGCTTGGACACCACTTCACCATCTTGTTATCTTCAACGTATAACTCAAAAAGGAATCGATCAAACTTCTCGGCTAATCTCGGCTTAACTAGCTTCCTAACAATATCTTCATCGCAAATCGCCTTACACTTATGAGCCATACATGTAATGGTTTTGCTCTCAACATCATTAATCTTCATAGTGAAATGTTCCTTCCAACAATCATTGCAAAAGCTATGACCACACTCCATTCTCAACATCATATCACAAGCCAAACCATCTTCCATGCAAATCTCACAATTTATCTTTTCCGGAAGCAAGACATGGACATCTAGATACTTCGGCTTTGTGATTGTCTTTTGTGATCTCTTTAAGTTCGATGTAGTACCTTCTTGTTCTATTTCTTGCCCTTGTCATTCATTATTTTCTTCTTCACCAGCCAATTCTTCTTGATTCTTATTGCTTTTGTGTGAAGTTTCAACAAGATCATCACATTTCTTGATCTCTAAGTCATCATTCAGAGTAAGTGGATAATGCTTCTAGTACAATTCGCCTTTGTGATCTTTAATAGTAAAAGCTTCAGTCTTAGCCTCATGTATGCGAATGCCATCACAACATCCAGATACGACACGCAAACCGAGTTTAAACTTTCGACTTCGAATCCAACTTGAATGTCCGTGAAAACTAACTTCCCCAAAGTTCCAACCCCTTCTTTTCCTTCCTTTGACCACGTGATCTCCTTGCTTTCAACCCCTTCTTTTTCTTCCTTTGACCACGTGATCTCCTTGCTTGCACAAGAAGTTACTGCAGATTTCTCATGACCTTTGGAACTCTCTTCCTTACTTACGAGTGAAGTTACTGCAATTTTTCCATGATCTTTGGATCTCTCATCCATTCTTTCTTGATTCTTCATTTGAACCGTATAGAGTCGATTTTGTGATCTTTTGGATTTGACAATTAATCTTCCTTTTCGATCATACATTGTCAAGTCATCTCCTTTCATTCTTATATCACAACCAATTTCCGTTGCTTGCCCAAGACTAATGATATTATTCTTCAAACCCGGAATATAGAAAAAATTAGTCATTATCCTCGTTTCTCCATTTCTATCCAAGAAGGAAATCGATCATTTTCCTTCGATATCAATTTGAGAATCATCACCAAATCTAACTTTTCCCTTTACCGATTCATCAATCCTTGTGAAATATCGTTTATCACCGGTCATGTGATTTCTTGCTCCATTGTCAAGATACCAAGTGTTTTCTCCATTATTTGTCTCAAATTTACTTGGTATACAATTCTCCTCATTAAGATACACAACTTCATGCATAAGAGGATCATCCGCATCTTGAGTATCACCATTGACACTTTCTTCTTGTGCCTCATGTAACTTGAGTATTCGATCTGGATAGCTAGTGGCATAATGTCCAAGCTTATCACACTGATAGCATATGACTTTGGACAAATCTCGATCTCCATTGTCTCTGCCTCAGCCTCTTCCTCTAAAATGACCACCACGTCCTCTTCCTCTTGAAGCTCCATTATCAAGTTGATTATAATTCTTCGTTTTAGTATTCGTATACATTAACTTGTTTTGATCATCTTGAGCTCTTCTTCTTCTTCTTCTTCTTCTTCTTCTTCTTCTTCTTCTTCTTCTTCTTCTTCTTCT
>OVAX01000630.1:0-70938 GCA_900406405.1 Lepidium africanum
TCTGAAGCTACTCCTCAATCCAGAAGATTGGCCGGCCTTCCAACCGTATCAGGAGGATTTCCACAGATTGAAGTCTCTTTTTAGTGTTTTCTCACTCTATGTAATTCCGCGTTTTCTAAACCATAAGGCTGATGCTCTAACTCGTTTTTCGAGGGAGTCACCTATTGGTATAGAAGTGTAACTAACACTTTCACCCTTCGGGATTTTATAAATACATGTTGACAAAAAAAAAAAAATTAAGTTCATAGCGACTGTGAAGAGATGTAACCACCACTGCGATTTGTCACATTATATACTAACAAACAAATTGAACAAAAAATAATATTATGCTTTATTGGTAAATTAAGTTCAATTTTAGTTGAAGCTTTATTGGTAAACTATAAGAAATATTTTCTGTTGCATTTTGAGGTTATTACTTTTGTAGTCAAGATGTTGATCGGTCGTGACGCTGGTGAGCGACGAATCTGGCTGTATAGTAATTTATTCCAATGAAGTCGAATGAATTTTTGACCATTTCTGATTCTTAAGTTTTGTAAATGAAGGCACTCTATTTAATTATAGCGTTTTTATTGATTGTTTCTGGATAATCTCCAAACACTAGAGGATCCAGATGCCTACACAAACCATAAGATAATTAGTCTATTCATTCTTATATCAATTTTATGACTTAGAAAACTTACCAACCAACCAACATCGGAAGCGAGAGCTCGTTCAACAGCTTCTTTATAAAGTTCGGACCAAAATGGAGATAACACTATATATATGCCTATCTTTGCATCTTTTGGTATCTGTTTATATCTAAGGTTTTGTATCTTGTAAGACAAGTTAGAGTGTCACAAGTTAGGGTTTTATCTTGAAAGACACATCTTTTATATACATACCTCGTCACAACTTCTGAACTCCTTGAACAGCAGCAGCATGAGCTAAAAGAAGATTATGATCAGACAATGTAAAGTTCAGTGCTTGAATCTCCAGCTACACCTACACACATAAACTGTTTACCCATTTCGAGCATCTTCCCATTGCTTTATTACCATTGTCATAACCAGCAACACTATATAAATGCATGAGTGAATTTGTCCCAAATGCTATCTGTTCTCCATCCTTTTTTGATTGCACCTTCATACTGAATCATACGAACGTTTCGTATATATATCGATATATATTATAAGATAAAATTTATAAGCGACAAAAGTACATAAAAAAAAAATCAAGTAATTAACCTGATAAGCTGAAGAAGCAACACCAAAACTAAATTTATGAGGAAAACTATAACGATTAAGTGTTGTTGACGTCGAAATTTTAAGAGATGTTCCTTCTAAAACATCCCATAATTAAGGCTACAAAGAGAATGACTACAAGAGAAATTAAGCTTAATGACCAACGAGCGTAACTGTGGAAACAAAGAATCATAAAAATGTCGACGAAGAGGATGATTGCGGAAGATAGCATGATTTTGCCATTAAGAGCGTAGGTTGAAGACGCGTGGCTTACATTTCCCCAAATTGGATGGCAAAAGGATTAAAGAGAAGGGAAGAGAGTGAGTTAGTTTAGTAACTTGTTCAAGTGTCTTGATATTTATAGGTTATAGCAAAATAATAATAATAATATTATCATTATTATTTTTATTATTGGTTCCTCATTTATTTTTAATTAAAATTTTTTTATTTCTCCATGACTAAAATAGTATAGAGTAAAATTTATGAATACAAAATATTTAGCAATAATCACAACTGGAAGTTGATGTATAATAATTTCACAATTGAAAACTATTTAGAAAAATAAATTCATTTTGGGTCAAAATGGAAAAGTGTTTGCCACTTTCTTTAAACACCAAAGAGTTTGTCATCTGTCTAAAGAGAAACTAAACAAGTTCGTGAAGCAACTTGTGTAATTCTCATTCTATTATTGATTGCCTAAAGAAACTCGACAAGTCCTTTAACCCTTAGATCAACTTGTTACACTTCTCAGTTTGGTGAACATAACTCAAGCTGTCTTTTTTTTTTTTTTCACAGTTTTCTATCTACCAAACAATTTATAAAAAAAGAAAAAACATTACACACACAGTTTAAATGAAATAATTAACTAACTCAACAGTTTTGATGGAAAATTGCAGTTTTGAAGCCTATCAAGATACATTATACACACAGAGTTTAACTAAGACAATTTTATGGTATACTCGTTGACAACATATTCGGTAATGCTGCAGAAGTATTACAAAACTGTAATTTGTGTCCCCACGTCGACGTAGTCAAGGTCAATTAATTTGATTTTGTAAGTTAAAATTATTGCAGAAACAAAGAAAACTGATTATAGCAAAACAAAAATCAGAGAAACAGGTACAATGATATATATAATAATAAATCTACGTAGCGAGAAGATGTGGTCTAGTGGTAATGGCCATTTTAGCTTTTTTCACGCACACAAGTTTGATTTTTACCGGATAGAAATAAAATTTGTTTAGAATATGTGTTTTGGTTATGGATGTATCTTGTCGATTTATAATTGTAAGGTTGACAAAAAAATAAAATAAAAATAAATCCACGTAAAAATTCACTATGTTAATTAGCTTTATATTAATTAATCATTCATCTGTTGTCTATTTTATTTGAATCGAAGTGTAATAATAGCAAGCAAGCAAGCAATCAATCATCAAATTATACACTAATAAGTAATTACAAAATGAAATAAATTTTGGTGGGAGGCTTTTTTCTACGACATCGTTATGATATTTAATTATAGTGGTATCGAAAACGGCCAAATTTAATCAAAGCTGGGGCTGGTATAAGTATCGGATGAAATCTCTTTGTCAATATGAATTTTATTGACATCAAAGTTCAACGATTATTCTAAAGGATTGATAAGAGGAATCGACTTCTGAGGATTGGTAAAGCCCTGAGCCCCTAACATACGAAATCAGCTATATATATTGGCGTTACAAAATTGTTATTCTTATTTATCTTTTATCATTGTTTGATTTTAGTTGAACAAATCTGTTTGTGATTTTGGGTTTTGATTATCATTAAAATCATTATTAATATCCCGATAAAGTGTTGAAATTCCCAATTCTTTAATGGAAATAAACTGACTTTGAAATTTGTTTTTCTGATTCCTAGGTGGAGTTGGATTCTCAGCTCGTGTCTCTATATATTTAAAGTCTCTCAATTGTAAGTTAGAGGCAAAACACAATATGTTGAAAAGACATCATCGCTCTAATCAGGAATTTCTACTCGACGATATTGTAGAGCTCATACTCGAGAGACTTCCTGTACCATCTCTGCTAAGATTCAAGTCTGTATCTAAGAAGTGGAAATCTACAATCGAGTCCCGACGGTTTCAAGAAAGACAGTTGATCTATCGTCAGCAATCACGAGGTCAAGATCTCCTTTGTGTGTCCCTTTTGCATGGTGTATACGATGATCCAAGTGGGAAAATTGTGTCCTAGTCATCAAAAGGTTGTACAATCAAGTTCACTGTTCCACGTCTCATGATGTGCCATGGTACTTGTGATGGTCTACTATGCTTCTACTGTACCTTCGTACCGAGTATTGTGGTGAATCCAGCCACTCGATGGCAACAAAATTTTCCTCTTTCCAACTTTCAACAGTTGGTCATCAACAGATTACGTTGGGAAGATTTTGACTACGGAGATCATAAGCTTGGATTTGGCAAAGACAAAGTTAGGGATATATACAAACCGGTTTGGTTGTATAACTCACTACAATTTGGCCTCCCCAACGTTACTACTTGTGAAGTTTTCGATTTTAGTACCAATACTTGGAGGTACGTTAGTCCTGCTTCTCCTTCTCCTGTAGATGCTGAATGTGATCCTGTCTATTTAGATGGTTCACTTCATTGGTTAGCCAACAAGGGTACTGAAGTATTATCTTTAGATCTTCACACCGAAACTTTTCAAGTCATATGTAAAACTCCTGTTACCCATGATCGGCACTTTTCAAGCGGCAACATATGCATTCTCGACGATCGTTTGTGTATTTCCCAGTCAAACTGGTGCCTCCAAGTGATTTGGTTGTTGGATTCTTCAAAAACATGGAATAAATTGTGTTCCATTGACATAGATCACACGCTCTATTTCCGCCCGCATAAACCAATGATTTTATTCGACAAGAACAAGTTACTACTTCGTACAAAGTATGGTCATCTTGTTTATGATCTCCAGACGCAATCTAGTGGTATACATCGTACCATACGAGGTCGACATGTTTATTATTTCCAAACCTTATTCTCTCTTTTGTCAAATTAACTTGTCTTTTTTTTTTGAGATATTTTTCTAAAACTCTTTACTCATCTATTTTTTATAAATTCTGGTTTGATTATTACATTTATTTATTTTAAGTTTGTCAGTTAATTTTAGGGTCGTCATGCTTCTGACCTTAAGTGTTAAAAGATAAACTTAGGGCTCTTTCAGTGACAAAAGTAAAGTTTGCTCATTACATACTTCAATTTTCCTTTTGTGTCTACTCTTAAACAATAAGTTGTCATATGTATTTATCTGTATACCAAATGTTTTAACCTCAAAAGCTTTGACTTCAAAAGATGTTTTTAATACTCATGAGTATTAGGATCAACGTCGTCAACAACATTTTTCACTATAATAATTGACTCCAACAAAGTCAAAAACATCCTTTTAATTTCTTAGATTGTGAATCGACGGTAATCTTTTTCCGATTAGTTTTTTCATTACTTCAGGATAATCTCCATAGACTGTTGGATATATGCCTTTGAAAATAAAAAAAATCAAACCCAAAAATTATTACTAGTCACCAATCATCTTCAAAAAAAAAAAAAATGATCACCCGACCGCTTCTTCATCTTTAGAACAATTAGAGTCATAAGGTTCGAACCAGACCGGACAAAGTCGTGAGAGGTGTGATTCCTGTTACATATGATCATGGTAATAAGTTCTATATAAAGATTTGAATGTGTTTTAATTTCAATACCGTTCGTCGATGAGGTCGTTATAGAATTTGATTCCCTCTTTTACTTTTCTTTCCATCTATTGATATAAGAGAAAAGGTTAAATATACACGTTTTATTTGGATGAAGATATATAATAAAATCAAATAAAGAGAGATTGAGGTTTATGGCTTTTACGAGGAAGGCATGAGATTGAGAATCTAAATGAATCCATAGTAATATCTTCTTTATAATGATGATAAAACTCCACCACTTGATCTGCATCAGAGTAACAATTCCTGCACATATGAATTAGAGTTTTCATTTAGTTTAGTAATATATAACGATTTAATGATTGATACTCAAACCATTAACAAATTTGTTAGTTTAACATTCATCCAAGAAAATATTAATATTTCTTGGCCTTATATTATTATTACTATGTACTGCATCATTTGATTCTTGAAACTTATGACCTTGTAAGACAAAAATATATATATTTTGTTTTCTCTGAAAATGTGAATAAACAGATTAAATAAAATGTAATGGGGAATTTGGTATTGAAAAGATGTGATACGGTAAGGTTTTATATAGGCACGTAAAATGTAAGAAGGAACCAGGCAAATTCAAACTTTAACTTTAGTCAAACTAGTTGCGTGAGGCCAGTGTTCAAAAATACACTATACGCTAGTTGTATAAAAAATCGTTTATGCGCAGATTATAGTAATTTTTATTTAAGAAAAATATATTTTATTTAACCCTGATTGTTATTCAATTGAAAAAGCTCATCAAACAATACATTGTTTCTCAGCATTAACATACGGAATTAGCTATATATTGGCGTTACAAAATTGTTATTACTGTAATGAGCATTATTATTCTTATTTATCTTTTATCATTGTGATTTTATCTGAAGAAATCTCTTTGTGATTTTGGGTTTTGATTATCATTAACTCTTATATTGCTATTCTTTGGGTGTGACTTCTGTTCAGAAGATGTTATACTTGTTTATTAATTTCTGATATCGCAAGCAATTCTAATTCTATGTACTAATTTGTCATGCACAACTTTGATTACAACAACAAGTATTTTTAGTGGAAGGATCTACTGAACTGTTTTAAACATGGGGAATGTGATACAAAGGCTATTGTTGAGCGAGCCAACAGAAAACAAAACTTTTTTTCTCTTGAAACACCATCAGAGGCTATAGCTGGAAAAAAAAAAGAGGAGGAGAGTGCAGCAGAGGCTATGGCTGGAAAAAAAAAGAGCAGGAGAGTGCATCAGAGGGTATGGCTGGAAAAGAAGAGGAGAGTGCTTGAGGTAAGGAAACACAAGAACTTGTGAAAGATTAGGATATCTCTGAACCAGAGAAAATGGAGATAGATGATGAAGAAATATGTGAGATGGAAGATAAAGAGTTAAATGTTAAGAAAAAATGATGACAATGCTGAGACTGGAAAATTGGAAGAAAAGGTTAAGGTAGATGAGGGAAAAGCAGAGGCTACCAACATGGATGAAGATGCAGATGGGAAGAAAGAGCAAACTGGTGATAGGTTGAGAGAGTTCTTGGTTCACAGAATCCAGATAGATCCTCAAGAAGTTGAAAGGGCTAAGAGAATTTTGGAGGTTTGATCGCTACAACATGACATATCCTTTCTTTCATTATTTTGTGTTTAAATGTAAATCAAATGATGATGTATTATAACTTTTGATCCAGGAGCAAGAACATGCGCTTGTGGGTGGTGCAATCCCAAAGCTTGGAGAAATTTCTTATGGAGAAAACGGCAAGTGTTTAATTTGATATTATCAAGCCTTTAGCATCTTCAAGTCATATGTCCTCACTGATATTACTTCATTTAAGTAAAGAAAGATGGAATACTTGTGATTTCAAATCAATATTAATGTTCCTTCTCTGTTTGTTTGTGCAGAAGGTGCCTTTCGTCGGTAAACAATTTTCTCGACCAAACTTCTGATAGTCGTCTCTTTTGGAAGAGAGGTTCCTTGCAGAATCCGTCCTCCCCATACGGTAAGCAGCACAAAGGGAGGTCAGTCGATATGCGGGGCTTCTGACACATGTTGGTCCTCGCGCGAAGCTATTTAGAATGTTGCTCAGATGGATTGGTTTCATTTCTCCTGCTTAAGGAACACCATCTTAGCTAGCTAATGATAGTAATGCATCAGAACCTTATTTAAGGTGTGTGGCTTTTTCTCAGTCATCTTTGCCACTGAGTTTTCTTTTGGTCTCTATTTGATGATTGCGGGGCTTGCTCAAAGAAAATATAGGCCCTGTATTGCTAAAGTAAAAAAATATCTATAAGACCAACTTAATAGTAAGAAAATTTGTTTGAACTTAATTTCATTAGAGGAAAAAAAAATTGGATCTTAAGTTTTACTAAGAAAAATTTTTGGCTCTATAATTTATTAAAATTCTTTTGAACCTTATAACTAAAAAAATTTTGGACCATAAAACTTAATTACTAAAAAAATTTGTATAATGTAAAAAATGTTAACAAAAATTTGATCCAAAATAAACTAATAATATTTTTTTTAAATGCCTTAAATGTTTTTGGGCATACCATGTCACGTGCTAAACTCCGGCCCTGGATGATTGTGAAGCATCTCTATGTTGATATCAGATATGATTTCATGGATTTAATTTCCCGAATGAGCCTTTATATATGTTCACTTAGTCTAAACAAGTCTGAAAGTGCCTAGATGTGTTTGTATCACTAGTCTATGAGAAAGTCAATAAACTATTAGGTCAATTACAAAATTTATGGCCATAGTTTTGGAGCTAAGCAGTAATGATGTATTCTTCATTCAAGCTGATTTTCTCATCAAGGATGACACTAGGTGATATATGAAAACCTGCTTCAAAGAAAGCTTGTGGGTGGTGCACTCCCAAAGCTTAAGGAAATTTCTGATGGAGAAAACTGGAAGTGCTTAATTTGATATTATCAAGCCTTTGGCATCTTCAAGTCATATGTCCCCACTGATATTACTTCATTTAAGTAAATAAAGGAATACTTGTGATTTCAAATCAGTATTACTGTTCCTTCTCTGTTTGTTTGAGCAGAAGGTGCCCTTCAGTAGATAACTATTTTTGAAAGGCTACTGTCGAGCCAACAAAAAACATAAAATTCATAAGTGAGTGAGTTTGCATTTGAAACTTTTGCCATACTTTGTAAACTAAAATTTTGGGTAATTGGTGTAAGGACATAATTCTATATTAGATATTTATATGGTGCACATTAGACAAAAATATAATATAATTGTAAAAGGGCATTGTGTACTGTTAGAAAAATGGAATTAGATTACACATGACGCGACCATATGTACTTTGGTTAGTTAGCTTTTCTACTATATTATTATACTAAAAATAAGTTTTAGAGTGTGCGCTTTAAACTATAAATCGAGATTTGTCCATCTAATTGTTAAAAATATATTTTGCAATTAAAGTAATCACAAATTTTAATCGGCCGGCGATGGTAGCTAAAAACAAACGATAACATTGCTCTTCTGGTCGGGTCGGGTCATGTCGGGTTATATAGAGAGACCAATGATGAAAACGATGTATAAAAGGCGCATAGATTCTTCATGTTTGGTTTAGGACGACAGAGACGAAAAAGGCTATGCTTCGTGACCGTTGAGAGTAGAACCCTAAGAAAGCAATATGCTTCTTATTCAGCAAACTATTGCTTTGTGTTATTACATCCAATCAAAAAGGATATTTTTTCATTGTTACCACGAAACAGGTGCATCGTTTTGTAGCAATAATGAACTGAACTTTGTTACTTTGGGTGAGGAGAATTGCAGGGCCGCTTTACAGAAGCTTTGCTACGTGAACGTGAAATTGCAGGTGTAATCTTACCATCGGAAAATTTCAGGGCTGCTTTTGTTACTTTGTTGGATGTTGTCTTGTTTATATATTGGAGTAAAAAAAAAAACATTAAAGTGAAAGATTTTATGGAGTATTAACCATTTACTCGTACAAGGAATCAAATAATGTTAAGACACTTGACTTGACACACACTTCAAAAACCCTTGATAGAACAAAGCAAGAGAATGTAGAACAATTTATGTCTTCAAGAATGTAGAATGGACACGTGAAAACTCTTCGAGCCGTTTCTCTGAATAGACAGACACGTGGAGCTCACAAATCCATCTACCAAATGTAAATAGAACACATACCAGGCCGATTTATATAGCTTCCATTAATCTAACTGGAGCGATCAGGGCACATTTCAAGTAAGAGAAAGCTTAGACCATAGAGACTATATTCATCATGCCAATGTTTACATTCACTCTTGTAATGTGTTTTTTCTCTGATATGCAACTAAAGAAACAATTGTCAGTTTTAGAGCATCTTCGACAAGTACTTTAAACCCTCAAATATGAAATTTTTGCTCTTCCAACAAATACTTCAAAACTTCAAATTTTGAAGTATTGAATAGTGGTACTCCATATTTAATTAATATTGTTTGTAATATTTCAAATGTATGTTTATAGCTAATTATAAAATTTATATGACTTTTATTGATTACAATCAACAAGGAGGACTATATTGCAAATAGCCAAAAAAATAAAAAAATTTGGAAGTTTATCATTGGAGACCAATCTTAAAACCAAGTATTTACTCCATGCTTTCCCCTAACCATATCCCTGTATCTATCATAGTAATCACAGTCACCACATCTTTCACATCTTCGATCGCCTTCAAGTAGAACACAACAACCTAATCATAGTAAACCAATGTTAGATTTATAGCTAAATGAATTAATAATAACAATTTTTGATTATACCTGTTCCTCTTCATTCGTCTCACACATCAATAGTTCTTTGTTCAACACAATGAATTGAATTCATAAGTCTTCAGTCCATTGCACTGACAATTCAATTGCCGTTTCCTGTATCACATTAACAGAGTGATTAATATGACTCTACAATAAAACGAATGCAGCAATCAAAAAGAAGAATTTTGGATTACCTTAGCAACTAAGAGCCTCACAAATCCAATCTTCTTAGATTTGTACGTTAATTTGAGGAACAAATTTTTGAGGAGGCCTGGTTTAAATGATCTTATCTACTTATCTACACCATTCATTTCCCCTCGCTATTATGTACACATATATTGTACACAGAAAATGAGCATAGAAGTTTTGATTTAATATATTTTTAATCTAATGAGCATAGAAGATGATGAAGATGATTTAATATATTTTTAATCTAATATACCTTCATCATCTTCCTCGAAGTCCGTTAAACCAAAGACGCTACGCTTTAAAAATCCTAGAAGAAGCTGGAATGAAGGAATGTAATTTGGTGCATACGCCTATGGAAGCTGGAATTAAATTGTCTAAGGCGCTGGAAGAAAAAGATATCGATGCTACAAGTTGTAGAAAGATTGTTGGATGTATTTGTTACTTACTTCACACAAAGACCAGATTTATCTTGTACTAAGTCGTTATATGCAAAACCCTAAGGAATCTTATGGAGTAGCAATGAAGCAATGTCTAAGGTATTTATGAGGTACTGTCAATTTCGGGTTAAAATTCAAACAAGCTGGATTAAAGGCGACAAGTTTGGTTGGTTATAATGATAGTAGCCATAATGTAGATCCAGATGATGGAAAAAGCACAACAGGACATTGTTTTACCTTGGCGGAAGTCCAATATCTTGGTGTTCGCAGAAGCAGGAAACTATAGCATTATCATCTGGCGAAGCTGAATTCATGGCATGTACAGATGCAACAAAACAAGCTATTTGGCTTCAAGATTTACATGGTGAAATCGTTGGGAAGATATGTGAAAAAGTTATCATTTGAATTAATAATCAATCTGCAATTGCTCTTACTAGAAATCCGATGTTTCATGGTAGAAGTAAACACATACATACAAGATATCATTTTATCAGAGAATGTGTTGAGAAAGGATTAGTAGAAGTAGAACATGTTCCGGGAAATGAGCAAAAGGCATACATTCTATCGAAAGTTCTTGGAAAACTGAAATTCAAGGAGATGAGGGATCTGCATGAAAAATTTAGCTTGAGAATGACTTTAAGTTTTGGTGGGAGAATGTTGGCTTAAGTTTGAAGCCAATATTAAAGAAAAAAGGAAAAGTATGTTTAGGAGAAAAGCTAAATATACATTTATAATTAGGAGTTATCTAGTTATGTATTACTTCCTAAAAGCTGTTAGGAACGTTTTTCTTTTTCGTCCTCTATATATGGAGATGCTGGTTTGTAGCATTACATATGAGTTGATAGAGAAAACTTGAGGTTTGAGTGATTTCCTCTTGGGATTAATATAGTCAAGGTCAATTAATTTGATTTTGTAAGTCAAAAATTTTGCAGAAACAAAGAAAACTGATTACAGCAAAATAAAAATCAGAGAAACAGGTATAATGATATAATCATAAATCCACGTAAAAATTCACTATGTTAATTAGCTTATAATAATAAAGTAATCATTCATCTGTTGATTATTTTATTTGAATCGAAGTGTAATAATAGCAAGGCAAGGAATCAATCATCGAATGAAGCAGTAATTACAAAATGAAATAAATTTTGGTGGAAACTTGTTGTGCGACCAATGAAACGGCATCGTTATGACATTTAATTATACATTGGATTATCCATGAGTGGTATCAAAAACAGCCACGTGTATTGATAGTAGTGCCACATGTCCAAAAACAGAGGATCAATATTTGTCATAAAAGGAAAGGATGATGGGCTTGAAGTCCAAATTTAATCAAAGCTCGAAGAAAACAAAACTAGAGCTGGTATAATGTCTTGTTCTTTATTTGATGGCACGACCAGCGACCCCACACAAATATAAAGACTAAAAACAAGATGCATTATGAAGGAAGTAAACACAGCGGCTGTTAACATGTCAAATATTAAAGAAAACTAAAAGTAGTTGCTGTCGCTAATAATTTTAGCGACCACTCTGATAAACTTTTTTTAGTCACCACTTTAATTCAGCCATCAATTTGATTTGATTGGCCCTAATAATAACGTAAATTTTGTGTTGTGGTTGCTGATCGTGCGACTCAATAACAAACATGGCATAAGTATCAGATGGAATTTCTTTGTCATTCTCCTCCGCTAATATGAATCTCATTGACATCGATTTTTCTAAGGATTGATAAAGAAAAATCGACTTTTGAGGATCGGTACCTGAGGCAGAAAAATTTCATGTGACTATTGCAGGAGGTATTTACTGTATTGACAATTTTATTTAACCTAGATTTTCTTTCAATTGAAAAAGCTCATCAAACAATGCATTGTTTCTTAGCATTAACATATACGGAATCAGCTATATATTTTGGCGTTACAAAATTATCATTTTTAAAGTTTTTGAGAGTTTTAAAGTTATTAGATTTGAGAGTCTCCGATTTGGAAAAAGATTTAATACATATATCTTACAACGACAGTTCTTCAAAAAAATTTTAAAAAAAATTAAAAATGGGATAAAAATATTGCTCACATATGATTTATTCTAATTATGATTTATTACTACATGAAATGACTAGAGTTGTATTTGGTGTTATCTACAGTTTTATAATAATTACAGTGTATTGTACATTTAGTTGATATATGTGCGTTATATGTGTAAATATTTTTTATCAAAGTTTTAAAGAAAGAAGAAATTCTTTTTATTAACACTAGAAACTCAAACCGTGTGATGTTGCGCGGTAACTCATATCTATAAAAAATTATTTTAAAATTATTATTAATATATAATTTAATACATTAAGATATTAACAAAAAAGTATTTTAGAATTAAAATTATTATCTTGGACACACATGTAAATTTAAAATTGTTACGAATATTGTTAACTTTTGGTTGAAATACATTATGATTCTAATTTATATTATTACATATACATAAATTAAATAATATAAAAGATACAATCTTAAATTTTATTTCTCTATAAGTAATATGTATAAAAGATACAACCGTAAAATAATTATTTTGAATTAATTTTTATCTTAAAGTAAAATGATATAATGGTAAAAAAGTAAAATGATAGAATAACGACCGTTGCTATAATTCACTTTATATAAATTCATAAAAACTTAAAAATAAATTAATAACTAAATTTTAAATTCCAAAAGAAATATAAATAGATTTTAAAAGGAGCGATTATTAAGAAAAAACTTGAAAAAATAGAATACAAATTATATTGTACACTTATACAATAATCAATATCAAATGCATAATATAATTATTATAATTACATTTTAAATATAAATAAATTTATAACATTCCAAACTTTAATAAAATAATAATCTTCCAAACAAATACAGATAGATATAGATGATGTATAAGTGTTGGAATGTAAAAAATTTTAAATTTGTGTTATATAATATAAATTTTTGATATCCAAGTGACTTCAACTATAAATTTTTTTAACACTAATCATTATTCAACTGAATAATTTTTCAATCATAACTGTTTATATCAATAGTTGCAATATTATACTAGACTCGAAAAAACACACCAATTTATCTGAAAAAAATATATAAAGATTATACTGATTGACAGGAAGCTTTTTACGTATTCATGTCATATATATAAAAGACACATACGTGACAAAGAAGATCCAATACGCTGATGCAAATTCCAAGCAATATCAATTCGATGAGATAACAATATCAATTCGATTTCCTAGAATTGAACCATATCCGGTTATCTCAAAACCAAAAGAAAATAATATAATTAGGTTACACATCAACGATAAAGAAAACAAAATTTGTGTATGAGAATAAATAAAGACAATACAGCAATTTGGTCTTAAACAAGAAGAACATCTTGCTTAATCTTGTTTTATTCAATAATCAATCCAATACAACAATTTTGCTTTGTGTTCTCATTACATCCAATTAAAAAAGGAAAATTTTTTAAATGAAACCTAATCATCTCTGTTCCTCACTGTTCTGTCGACATAAAGAACATCGTCAATCCACGAGACAACATTATAAGCCAAACCTTCTAAAACCCTTGAATAGCTCTCCAATACTGCCTTTCCCACATCCTATCCAAAAACACACACAAAATATTCATCATTTTCGATCTTTCCATCAAATCTTACAATAAATTGTGAAAAAGGTTATATATGTAGGGATCATACTTACTCGGTTAAACTGAATTTTGCAAATATCAAGTGAGGTCTGAGAAAGTTCAGGGTATCTTTGTTTCAGACAGAAGAGTAAGCTCCTAGCTCGAGCCGCAAGAATGTGATTCTTATCATTGCCTGCATCAACACCAATATCTTTCATCATGTCCCATGAGGACTTAGAATGAGTCAACCCTCCAGTCTTACGCCTCCATGTAACCAATGAAGCCTCAACTTTGTCGGCGACTTCAAGTGCCTCGTGCTCTGATGTGATCTTCAAGATGTCTAGAAGCTGATCAGGATAAAACTTTTCAGCTGTACACAGTTGCTTGTATATCACGTCTCCTACACTTGCTTTTCCACTCTGTTCAGAAATGTAGAGAAAAAACACTTAGTTAATTTCAAATGATAATCTCGCTAATAGTTTCCTAAATCATATAATATTCATATATGTAGATACCTTTGGAAGAGTGGTGAGGTAAGAATCAGGAATATCCATGTCATTAAGAGTGGAATCGTTAATGGCCAATGCTGCTTTATGTATTTGACTAGCACAATCACGTTTGTGACGCAAATGCTTTCGTTCTTCTTCTGATAAACCTTCAGCAGGAACACATGGCACTGGAAGCCACCATTTCTCGTCTTTCCTTTGAACCACAACTTTTCTAAACGCTCCTGAATCTCTACCACCACTGTTCGAATTCATCGATGAGCTTCCCCTTTCAACGTACCAGAACTCATTCTCTGTAAAACTATCCAATATTTCCTACAAAAGCCAAACTAATTGAAACATCTTGTATCTTCATTATCTATCTGTCTTATTCTAGTATTTTGCTTACCATTAGCATGTTATCAAGCTTTCTTAAAGCAGGAAGACTCATGAGAATATCAGATCTTAGCTTTGTTTCTGTTATCTGAAAGAATAACAAAAAAACTTCAAGCGTTTGTAATCATGTATAGTTCAAATTTTAGATAGCTGTATGATCGAGTTTACCTCAACATTAGTACCAAGAGATCTTGGAATAACTTCAACAATATAATCACAAATAGACATAAAACAATTCATTTCTCGTTTCCATAACTCTTTCTTCTCTGTACTTAATGGTTGTAATCTCAAACTCGCTCCAAACACAGTCGCTGCAACAACATCCTATTATCAATATACTCTGTTCAAAACAGAGCATAATAAGAAAAATGGAGAAGAAGACGAACCATAAAGATTGGTTATGGAGTTTGAGACTGTAACAGCTGTACAAACTCCTTTCCCACTTCCTGACATATCTTCACCAAGCAATAACTTCGAAAACCTTTCTCTCATCATCTCCAACTCTGCACTAGAAATCTAATTTAAACAACATGACAAAAAAGATTAGAATTACTATCATTAAAACTTACCTGCATCTTCTGCATAATCAATGTCACTATCTGGATCATGATCTTCTCCATCTCTATCACCATTGACGACATCATCATTTGGTTCTTCCACAGCGTCTTCAGATAGATCTTCTTCATGGCTACTCAAGACAACAGCATTAGTGTTTGATGGTCGGTTGTAGAAGCTCTGAACATCGAACCGGTGAGATAAACCGGAAATATCAGAGTATGTTCTCCGGTACGGTGAAGAAACAGAGCTCTTTGGAGTTCCAGAAACAGATACTTCGTTTTGGTCGGAGTTCGATGAACTCTCCATCACAATTGTTGTGTAATGATCGATTCGAGTTTCAAATTCGTCTGATGAACGTGATGAAGGTTAATACATGGAGTCTCCCACCTTCTGGTAGTTAAATTAATGAAAAAGAATTAAAGAATGATGTCTTCGATGAATTATGGCCGTTGGATCTAATCGTGGGGAGAGACGTGCCTTCCACATTTGGCTAATCAATTTCATAATGAAGGTTGCTATATATGCGTTAGGTGTATAATCAACTCAAATGATATTTAAGTAAACCCTCTTATACACACAGAGGGTTTAACGACTTGTCAAAACGCGCTATAGTTAAGTTTTTGAAACGGGATGGAGTCCATTCATTGTAATTTAAAACGGCAAGTAGTTTTTGATATCATATCAGACATCACATCATGCGAACTGTGACTGGTCAGGAAGGTCACGTGACTAACTTCAGCGTTCTGCGCCGCAGAGAGCATCGAAATCTTGTGATGGTGGAGGTGGCACGTGCTTCCCTTCACACGTTTAATGACTCGTCTCTTCTCTTCTCTTCTTCGCTTTACTCACACACACACACACGCCTGATTCGTGCCAAGCCTTTGTTTCGCACACTCTTCTTTCTCTCAGACACGCTCGAGGCGCTACACACGCTTGAAAGCTCCTCTTCCAATTCACGCTGCACGCTCCTTCACGCGCCTTCTCTATCTCACGGCCAGATCCGGCCATTCAATCCGCCGGAGATCCACCTTCTTCGTCTCCTCTCTCTCGTGGTTTGACTGTTTACGACAGGCGAGGAAATTCCGATCTTCTATTGCTAGGTTTTCTTTAGTACTACTCGACGATTCGCTCAGAAGAAGGAGAATTTCCAATATTCTGATCATTCTCCAGAGGAGGCTTGTGATTGTTGAGAGAATTGCGGTAGAAACTTACTCAGAGAGGTAGATGATATACAATGAGGTAATCAACCTGCAATTGTGCTTGAAGTAACAGTAACTGTGTGGTTGGTCTTAAAGTTATTTTGATATCTCTTCTTGGAAGCTTGAAAATGCTGTTTATAAGAATAGTTCAAGTAAATTTGTCTTGTAGGATTTCTGATGAATTTTAAAAGTTAGAGCTCATTCATATTTGAGGAAGGAAAAATCATAGAATATTTGCCTGCATTGTCGAGAGCGTTTTACGCTTGGAGTGTTGAAAATACAGAAGTAAAGATGGAACATATAATCAGAAGGCAATCACATTCTTAAAGCAAACATAGGATTGGTGGTTGTGTTATAAGAGAAGTAATGGCAACGGATATGCAGAAACTGCTTGGAAATAGTGAAGAGGATGATGACGAAGAGATGGATATGGATGCGAAGGAAGAAGATGAGGGAGACCAACAAAATAGAGGAACACGCGTAGCTTCAGGCAGCAGTAATGATGAGTTCATGTTTCAGCAGTCAATGCAAGATCAAGTGGGCACTCCTGGGGGAGGAGGAAATCGCAGAAGTAGGCCGCTTGAAGAGAAGGAGCGAACTAAGTTGAGAGAGCGCCATCGAAGGGCTATCACTGCAAGGATCTTAGGCGGGTTACGGAGGCATGGGAATTATAATCTGAGGGTTAGAGCTGATATTAACGATGTTATCGCCGCTTTGGCAAGGGAAGCCGGATGGGTTGTTCTTCCTGATGGAACTACATTTCCATCCAAATCTCAGGTACTTGTTACCCTGTTCTATGCTCTAGGCTCTAGCTGAGGGTTTTCTTTAGTCTAGTAATTGTTATAAGCCAGCAAAATTAGCTTCTAGTCGCTATTGTCAGATACTATAGGCGTTAACTTTGATCCTTGGCTGGGGAACAACTTTGTGTCCTTAGTAATTTCATTATACTTTTCTAGTCATAAGAATGTTAGTACAGGCTTTTGTGTAAGTCAGATTTTGTCCAGCTTTTTCACGAGGTTATGTATTTGATGTATTGATTTTAGCAACTGTCAAGTCGTCTTCTTATTTGCTTCCTCGGCTTAATCGTGTAGGGGACAAAGCCTCCTTGTAGTTCTTCTGCAGTTGCTGCAGGTTCATCAGCTTCTCACATGGCATCACAACAAACCTCACCTCCTGCTCTTAGAATAGTATCATCAGGGCTTAGAAGTCCGGTGGAACTCAGCTCTTGTCGAATGAAAGGTGTTTTCACACCTGCTCCATCGCCGTATGATTTACACCAAACTCAGTCTCCAGAACTGGTTGGTAGTGTAAATAAGGGTGAAGGGATTGTTGGTTGTTCAGTTGATGATATCAACTCTAAACAGGTTGCAACACTGAGCTATTTCATAGAAATAAACTTGTAATAGTACAGTCCTTTGCATTGACATTGCTTATCTGATATTTGTGAAATTGATAGTCTCCTTAACTTAAGCAAAGCAGGTTATTATTGAAATCCCGTAAAAAAATCTCTCATCAGATATTCACTGCATGTTTGATTACGTCCATGTGCATATCTGGATTCTATTTTGATGACTCTATTCCACATTATATATTTGGCAGGTTCTCGAGATTCCTTCAAATTTGACCGAGCAAGATTTCTCTGGCAATCCTTATGTTCCAGTTTATGTGATGTTACCAGTAAGCATCTTTAATCTTATCCTTTTCCCATGGTTATCCCTAAATTTCTCCTTCCTAGATTTCCTTTTCTATGTCAACAGCTTGGGGTAATCAATATGAAATGTGAATTGGCTGATCGAGATGGACTGTTAAAGCACTTGAGGATATTGAAATCAATCAGTGTAGATGGGATTAAAGTGGATTGCTGGTGGGGAATAGTTGAGGGTCACTCCCCCCAGGAGTATAATTGGAATGGTTATAGGCAGCTTTTTCAGATGGTCCGCGATCTCAATCTTAAGATACAGGTCTGTCTCTTACTTGCATGATACGTTTAAGATACAGTTTTATTAATGAGTTTGCTTTGAAAAGATTTGTTCCCAAGCTTCATTTCTCTCTTTCTTGCTAGGTTCTAATGTCTTTTCATGAATGTGGAGGCAATTTTGGTGATGATGTTTGCATCCCACTTCCTCATTGGGTGGCAGAAATTGGGCGAACCAATCCTGACATATATTTCACTGATAGAGAGGGAAGACGAAACCCAGAATGCCTTTCTTGGGGTATTGACAAGGAACGAATTTTAAGAGGCCGAACTGCACTTGAGGTATACCTGCATAAATTTTCAATTCGAAGATCTTTTTCTCATAACTGTCTTTTCTTCACCACCGGATATTTGCTTCTTGTTTTCCCAAAAATTTAATAAAACAACTAATGAAGACTTACTTTAGGTGTACTTTGATTACATGAGAAGTTTTCGGATAGAACTTGCGGAATTTTTAGAGGATGGTGTAGTATCTATGGTTGAAATTGGACTAGGCCCCTGTGGTGAGTTACGGTATCCGTCTTGTCCCATAAAGCACGGGTGGCAATATCCAGGTGTTGGAGAGTTTCAGGTATTTTTCCTTCCAACAGTCTAAAAACTCTTGAGATAGTGAAGCCTTACCGCAGCTAAGCTTACTTTGGCTTTCACAGTGTTATGATAAGTATCTCTTGAAGAGCCTGAGAAAGGCAGCAGAATCAAGAGGACACCTGTTTTGGGCTCGAGGCCCCGGTAATACCGGCTCTTACAATTCCCAACCACAGGGAACCCCTTTCTTCTGTGATGGAGGTGATTATGATGGCCTCTACGGAAGATTCTTTCTCAAATGGTACTCACAGGTTCTGATAGATCATGCTGATCAAATTCTCTCTCTCGCTAAACTAGTCTTCGACAGTAGCTGCATTGCCGTGAAGGTGATTGATTTTCGTTCTCTAACCCCTTTGAAACCCTATAAATTTGAGACTTTTTGTCATAGTTTTATTACAATTGACTTAAAACAGCTCCCAGACGTTCACTGGACGTACAGAACAGCAAGCCATGCCGCAGAGCTAACTGCTGGGTTCTACAACCCGAGCAACCGAGATGGTTATGCTGCAATTGCATCTACATTAAAGAAGCATGGTGCCACTCTGAGTTTTGTATCCGGAGAATTGCAAGTTCTAAACTGTCCCGATGATTTCTCAGAAGCATCAGGAGAACCTGAGGCAGTAGCTTGGCAGGTTACAAACAAACACTTGGAATTGCATATCCGTTTTTCTACCTTTATCACGAAACCTCGATCTAAACTTGATATTTTGGTAGGTGTTTAATGCTGCGTGGGACAGCGACACACCGATTGCTCGAGAGAACTCGCTGCCTTGCCATGATAGAGTTGCGTATAACAAATTATCAGAAAGCATCAAGTTTCCGAACGATCCAGACAGAAGGCAGTTGTCATCATTTGCCTATAGTAGACTCAGCCCACATCTTATGGAAGGACACAACCTTGTTGAACTCGAGTGGTTTGTCAAGAAATTGCATGGTAATTGTATCCGAACCCCCATTCACCCATTAGTCTCTTTTTCTCTGTTTGAAGTCTCTGAAGTTGTGTTCTTCTTCTTTGGTCTCTCTCTGCTACAGGGGAAGCTTTAATGAATCAGCATCAACAGATTTAGAGTTTAGTTTGCTCCAAGAAAAATAAAGGATCAGCTGAAATTTATCACTGTTTATGTTGTTAATTCTGATAGTTTAGCATATTTTCTGTATATTTTTCCATTTAAATTAAGAGATTTAGAGTGTATTGACTCATCATCAACAGATTTAGAGTTTTCCTTGTCCCCAAAAAGAAGGGATCAGCTGAGTTTTTTACTGGTAATGTTTATTATTAAAAATTAAGAGAAAAAGAAAGATTATATACATGAGTAGTGTGCAACAAAGGTATATACTTCTACTTGTTATTACATATGATTTGTAATAACAAAATGTAAAGCTAGCTAATCACAATACTCTCTTTGTTTTGTCTATTACAGTGGAAGAAAACTAATGCACTGTGAATTGTAATCAAAATTTATGCCAACCATTTGATGAGTGCTTAATTTCATGGCCGCATTTCTTAGAGATGATCTGATTCCGTATGACCACTTCAGATTCAACAGCTTCTTCGATATTACTAAGCACCATTGTACATAGCTCGTCTAAAGCCAGCATAGAAAAGGGCTCCTCTATAAGAACACCAACCTGTAAAAATTTCAAGCAAATCGTTAAGAATGATGATGATGCAATCATGCAAGCAAGATTCTTTGAATTTTGCCAAGGATAAAAGAATAATTACTTCTTCAATGCAGAAGAGAGATGCAGCGCTGATGAATGTAGCAGGAACAACGTTCCAGTGGCAATCATCCCAGAGAATAACAGGGAGTGTAAGATGCCATAACACTAAAAACCTCGAGGTTAGTCGTGTGTAGGAAAGTGGAATTGGGATTCCCATTAGTTGTTCACATACACCAATTCCTTCCTGTAATTGCAGCATCTTTGATTCCTGTGAAGGAGATAACTAGCTTAATGAGTACACAAGACAATGTAGTTCATAACTTCATATCCAAGGTTTTAGATAGAGAATTAACCAGAATTACAATCTAGTTTCAAGAATGATACCAACATATCTATCTTTGTGTTGTTCAGTTTAAGAAGCTGAAGGCTCTGAGAGATGAACTGAAGTACACAACGTGGACGATGCTTTGATTGAAGTATCAACGATAGATCATCTGCTTCTAACACATTCCGGAGATCATTAGCAATATCTGAACCATAAATCACATGACACTGCACATAAAAGTTGAAATCAATTATCCTCTTTCTACCTAAGCTTCACAAATATAGATGGAGATATAAAACTCACCTTAAGTGCCACAGGGAAAGCAGCAATGTAACGCAAAAGCGCATCTCTGATTATCAATTCATCCCTGGAGCCATGAATGGAACAAATGACCTGCCTAGCTAAATCATTGGTTCCAGTAATGATCTTAACCCAAGCTTTCCTTCCTTGTTCAAACCTTGAATAAGAAGCCTCAGTGCGAAACACCAAAAGCAAAGCTAAAGCCGGAGCTGTTAGCTCATACGGAAGAGAAGAAGCTCGAAGAACAGGGAACAACTCAGGCAACCAATCCATCCCCACGGCAGAGTTATAGCTAGCGATCAGAATCGCGACTGTGGTGAAGAAGAAAACAGGTGGAATCAAAGACAATATCACACGTGAAGATGGACTCGAAGATACGTGACGCAAATGACGAAGTGAGCTTCTGTGTCTAACCCAATCTTCGTGAGTGTATAGAGAGCGTTTTTGTTGCATTCGTCTCTCTTTGATGCCGTCTGACCAGTTTGGTACAGCTTTGAGAAGCGAGATGAGCTTCTTGGATAGATTTCTCGGAGACGAATCGTCGAATTTTGGGTCGGAAGAGACGCAAGAAGGATTGAGGGATTTGCGAGCTCTGGCGGAGATTCTGGAGCATAATCGAGGTTGGAGGAGGGATCGTTGGGTAAAATTAGAAGAAAAAGATAAGTTCATAGACTGAGACATTTGGCGGGAAAATCGAGGTTTAGGGTTAAGGAGTTTGGTGGAGATGACGATGGAGAAGAAGAAGAACAATAACACATGCAAAATTTGCAGAGTGCAAAAGTTTAGAGCAATAGAGTAAAGTGAGTTGCAGGAAGGTCGTTGGAACAGTTGTGCCTAACTAAAACGACAGTGTTTAACTTCTCAGCCTCTATCTGGGCCTATATGGGCTTACGTTGTAATTTTCATCACAAAGGCCTAAGTGGGTTTTATCTTATTTCAGCCCATAAAATTCCCGTACCAACCGATAACGACGTCGTTTTATTTGGGGCTTCATGGGCTTATGTTGTGATTTCAGTTATAGATGCCCAAGTGGGCTATATCTTATTTCAGCCCATAAATTTTCCGTACCCTAAAACGACGTCGTTTTGGACTCTGTTGTTGAAGTTTAGGGTTTATAGAGACCGTGCATCTCGTTCGAACTTCGAACAATCAAAGTTGATTCATCTTTGGGGTGAATTGGAACGGGAAATAATGTCGAAGAAGAACAATTTAGCTAAGAGGAAGAAGCAACACGAGTACAATCTCCAAAGTATGCTGATTTTAAAATCTCTTCAATGATTAGTTCAATACGCATATGTTTATACATACGTTCTCAAATGAAATTTGGAATTTTTCGATTTGCAGAAGAGAAAGAATTACAGGATAAGAAGATTAAGAAGCTTCATGCCAACAAGAACAAGATGAAAGTAAGTACCTTTATACCTCTTAGTTCTGATATCTAGTCCATATGTATATGAAAGTAAATTGGATTTTGATTCTGTGGCGAAATGTTAATGTCTAAATTAGAGTACTTTAGTGAGTTATGTAGATAATCTGGTGACAATATTCATTGCTTTGATTTCCATTGATTTGATAGATTTCCATTTGATTAAACTCAGTTTGATGTATGGTATTTTCAGAGGATTATTGGGAGAACTTGTCTTTACAATTTTTTTTCTGAAGTTTTGAGTAGTTTAATGATATCTGTGGGTGGTTGAATCTGTCTGTTGTTAAGGTTGATGGTAGTGGGAAGAAGAAGAAAGGTGGATTTTCTGTGGGCAAGAAGAAATTAAAGACCAAACTTACTCCAGCTGCTAAAGCTAAAGCTGCTCAGGCAATGGAGCTAGATAATTGAGTAGTAGTAGTAGTAACCTGTTTTTGCTCTTGTATGTAACTGTTCTTCACTGATCTTTGTCTTAACTTTGAAGAAAGCTACATTCTTCTTATAGGTTACACTCTTATCTTCTACAATCACTACTCCTTTTGAGCTCAAGATTTTGCTATGATGATCGGATCATTGAATCATATCTGGTTTATTACATTCTACTAAACATTTAAACAGCTGTTTTAGAAAAGAAGTCATATTATGTTTGTCAAACTGTCATAATCGAAGTCCAATATAAACAGTGTGAAACTTACATGGTACATTAAAGTTGGATTCTCATAGAAAAAAATCTCAGAGACTTATATCATCCCCATTAATGGTCCTTTAGAGATATTTTAAAAGATTTCATCTTCTCAGCTTCTCGTCACGATTGCTCTCAAAGTGGAAGCCAGTGGGTGTAAGTAACTCTCTGACCAGACAGGCCACAAATCCTTTCTCTCTCTGTCTCTCTCCGGCGCGTGAATTTCACTTTCAGATCAATTTCAATGACATCAATCATCAGTCTTATATGAACAGTAGAGAGCAGTAACATCAGAATCTGTTCATCAGCTTTGTTAAGATATTTTGGTTCCAAACAAAGAACAGTGACAAGTCGCTGAGTGTATAATACACGCGCCTAATCAAGAGTGTGGCCATATGATGTCATGAGCGACATACAGATGCCTAGTTGCTATGTAGAGCTACAGTCAAAGTCAGTTATTCATTAGAGTTTTGAATTTCCAATACATTTTCAGAAAAATTAAAATAAAGATCCCATTGTTATCTTCACAGTAAATGCTTTTGCTTGAGGGTCTGTTAGAGGTTTTTTGTTTGTTTCTGCTTCCTTCAAAAAAAAAGCAGAGAAAGTGAGAGATAACCCTAAAACCGAAACCAAAACCAGTTCTAAAACCATTGTTGTTAGAGAAGAAAGCTTTTGCTTATGATGAAACAATGAAAGAGAGAAGAGTATTATTAAGCTGAGGAAGTTTTTCAGAGCTTTTGCATGTTTCTTTCTCTCCAAGTTTATATCTTTCATCATAAAGTTTCTCCACCGTTGATTCTGTTTTTCTTCTTATCCATTTATCCTCTCTCTCTTCTTAGCCACAATCTCTTTTAGGGTTTTTCACCAATTGAATTGTTTAAAAAGTTTGTGAAGTCTTTATCTTTAACTGTAAATGTAAAATGGATCGAAGAGGAGATGCAATGGGATTATCCGGGTCGGGTTCTTACTATATCCAAAGAGGATTATCCGGTTCGGGTCCTCCAACGTTTCAACAACAACAAGGGATTCGTCACTTACATGAATTCGGGTCAGGCTCCACTGGATTCGGATCTCCTCCTTTACACGGTGATCCTTCTCCAGCTGGAACTCTTCCACATCATATTGGTGTTAATATGATTGCTCCTCCTCCACCACCTCCAAGTGAAACTCCAATGAAACGAAAAAGAGGACGACCTAGAAAATATGGACAAGATGGTTCTGTTTCTTTAGCATTGTCTTCTTCCTCTGTTTCTACCATTACTCCTAATAACTCCAACAAACGTGGCCGTGGTCGACCTCCAGGCTCTGGCAAGAAACAGAGATTAGCTTCCATTGGTAAACTTACTATCTCTGAAACTTGTGATCTTATGACATAGTTTATTGTTTTCAGAAGATCAGGAACCAGAATTTTTTGAAGTCTCTTTGAGTCAAAAGGTCAAATAGTTTACTTCCTAATGCTTAAAACTTTCCTAAATTGGAGCTAAATTTTGTTATCTGTTATGCTTTAATGCTATGGATTACTTGATTATTTAATGTTTTTATGAGTCAAAATATGATTTTTTTAGTCCTGATGTATGGAAAGGCTTTGAATTTTCTTTAAATAGAGCCATTTGTTTATCTGTTTATGTATAATAGATTTATGCTTATGTTAAACTCTCAATCAACTAAACATTCAGCTTTGTTTTTTTGGATTTGTTAAGGTGATTTGATGCCTTCATCTTCTGGAATGAGCTTCACACCACACGTTATCACAGCTTCAATAGGAGAAGTAATGTTGAATCACTATTACAGACTATCTTGAAATGTTTTGGTTTTTAGCTTTTTGTTGAAAAGGTTTGAAACATTGTGTCAGGACATTGCATCAAAGGTTATAGCTTTCTCTCAACAAGGTCCAAGAGCAATATGTGTTTTATCTGCATGTGGTGCAGTCTCTACTGCAACACTTCTTCAACCATCAACATCTCCTGGAGCCATTAAATACGAGGTTTAATAATGAAATCTCTAGCTAGAAAGACAAACTTGGTTGTTTTTACTCTTTTCGAACTAGATGTTTGGTGTATATTATCTCCAGGGTCGGTTTGAAATCCTAGCGTTATCGACATCTTATCTAATGGCAAATGATGGAAGCTTTCGTAATCGAACTGGAAACTTATCAGTTTCACTTGCTAGTCCTGATGGTCGTGTGATTGGTGGTGCTATTGGAGGACCTTTAATAGCAGCAAGTCCAGTTCAGGTTTGGTTTAAACGTTTTCTCTTGAGCTATGCTTTGTTTTCTTAAGTTCTTAAGATTAAATATAGATCTTTGGGCCTATCAGGTTATTGTAGGGAGCTTTATATGGGCAGCTCCAAAGATCAAGAGCAAAAAACGAGATGAAGAAGCTTCTGAAGTAGTTCAAGACACTGATGATCATCAAGTTCTGAATAACAACGTGATTTCACCTGTCCCTCAACAACAGCAGCAGCCAAGCCAAAACTTGATATGGTCAACAAGTTCAAGGCAAATTGATATGCGTCATGCTCATGCTGATATTGATTTAATGCGCGGTTGATGATGATGATGATGATAGCCAGAACTCTGTGTATATAAAGCATGGAATCTAGGAAGAAGAACAAGAAGAAGAAAGATGAAATATAAGCTAATCTAACCTCTGAACAAAAGTATGTGAAAATGTTAGGGAAAAATGGCCTCTTAAATCTCTAAGCTTCTTTGGTTTTGTTGTATTGGTGACTCTGAAGATTTGCAGAATTTCTTGTTTATTTATTTCAGAATGTTACAGTCTATGGTATTCTCTTCTTATTATACAACTTAGATATCAAGTGAAGAAAGTCTCCGGTAGAAATTAACCGGTCCACATTGGGCCTCTTTATGGGCCTTCATAGAAAAATAGCTTTAATGTTGATGTTCTTCCCAATACTCATTAGTCCACTTCTCAACTTCTTTCTCAATTCTTTCTTTCTTCTCAAGAAACCTCTTGAACTCATCTTCTTCAAATGGTGGAGGCATCTCACAAGGAACCTTAACGCTCGGAGACAAAACCAATGAGTCCTCCATATATTTTCTCACTTGTCCTCCATTGATTGGACAAGCCATTGTCTCTGGACACACTTCCTTGGCTCCTTCAGGCACTTGTACATTCATCTTCATCAATTTCCCATAGCTTTGCAATAGATATAACTTATAATCATACACATACTTCATCTTTACATTTTAAGTACATATCCACTGCCATTTCTCCCTATAGCTTTTGCCTATCAAACAAGGGAATTCCATCATCAATCTATGAGTAATACAAATCTTGTGGTCAGAAACATTGGACCGGTTTTGTTCTATGTTACCTTTTTGGTATTGTTGTTGCCCCAGTGGACAGCAAAGACAATGTCAGTACACTTTTCTCGAAGTCTAATGGGCCAATAATGCTCCATTGGAACTAAACTTCTAGTGAAGAAGTCAAAGTAAACTGGCTTTACAAGAAGAGTCATACTGTCACAAGCTAATATATACTTCTCGCTCACTGACCAAACATTTCCTTCTACATAAATCTTGTACCTTCATTATCCAAAACAAGACACAGATTACTACACTGTAATTTAACTCACCAAAGATAACTCAAAAAAACAAAGAGATTCATCAATCTAAACCTGTGGGTGCATTGATCTTCTAAGTTTGAAGTCTTATACCTATTCATGCCCTCTCTTATCCAATCCTGGAAATACCACTTTTATCAATGTGTCATCAAGCTTCTAGATTATCATAGATGGTTATAAAAGAGATAAAAGTAGAGGAACCTGGTGATAGAGATGAAGCATGGGGTCTTGACAGTTCATTAGATCTTTCCTGATCTTAGCAACTTCAGGATTCCCTTTCCAATATGCCTTAGGTTCTCTATCTTCCCACTTCATCTGCTTCATTCCTTCACTTATCCCCTCAGATACTTTGTTCCACTCCTTTATGTTAATCTCTGGCCTAATCATAATCAAGATTTATCACATATTCACAATCAATGGTAATGAATGTCAGTTGTGAATTGTGTATTTACCATCCCCAGAAGCTCCAATCGGGAAAGACAATATCAAAGGCACCAGAATGGCCACCGTAATGGAAGAGTGGAGGAGGCGGCCACGTCATGTTGACTCCAGGTCTTGGCCTATAATCTCTTCTCCAGATTTCAGGCAAATCATCACACAAGAAGAGAAGCTCAAGATCAGGTACTTGACCAGGATACATCCTTAGAAGCTGTAGTATTCCCCATATAGTGAAAACATCTCTTGTCTGAAACGATTTCTTGTATTGATGTACAAACACTCTTCCTCCTTTTATGATCAGCCTGAAGTGAGCTTTATCAGTAGCTCTCTCTAACGTCTCTCTAGTGATTCCAGTCTCACTCCATACTTCTAGATCCTTGTAGATCCATCTGAAGTAGTCTGGACAAATCTCTAATTCATCTTTAGGGTCTGATTTCTCCGGGTAACTTGCAGGACACGTCTGTGTTGTTATGTTCTTGTCTAGTGAGCATTGCAATGGAAAATCGACTGGTGTAGTCACCTTGGTGTTTTTTGTCAATGTTGGTGGCAGTTTAAATCTGTCTCCACCTATTAGAAACTATATAAGAAATTAGAACATATTTTGAGTGAAACTCATTTGAGAATACTAATAGGTCATGATGACAAAACTATCTTATATATGAAGATACGTACCATATTGATCCAGTTGAGAGAAGCACCAAAGAAGATGATGAAGAAGACCAAAACGAAGATTGTGGTGGTGATCCATGGCTTGTTTAGTTTACAACACAAACTCGAGATTGAATTGTTATGTTGCCTTTGATGATCAACTACGTGAGAACTCATAGATATTATATGTGTTTAATTCATTCAAGATAAAATAAAAATTATATTTGTTTTTTTTTCCAACATTAAAATTGTATTTTGTTATGTAGACTCATCTTTACGTTGATATTTATGAAGAAAATAGATAATCAATGGTTTACTTAAGAGCCGAAGCAATCTCCTACATAAGTTAAACACTATATGATCTCTGCTAAATTAATTAGCTTGATAAATTTAGTATAATGAAGTGAATTTATAACATACGAAAAAAAAATCAATTGTGCCATTTATATTACGTTTTTTTTTGTGTGTGGAAACTTGGCTCCTATGAGTAATAGAATTAGTTTTATTCTTATAAGTAATGGAATCACTTTTTTAATATAAAAGCTTACTTACTAATTATCAAAAATCATTTAATGTTTTAAAAACTTGCAAGTTTTTATCAATCTATGCTTGTACAACTTTTTTTTGTTAATTGATAATATAATTACTTAGCTCTCTGATTTCAATCTTCATTACAAACAATTGACAATTAAGTATTGACTGATGTTCATATGAACCTTTGAACTTGCTAGAAACTAGTTACACTTACTAAGTTTGGAGTTTTATAGACATTGATGACTGTATTTTTCAAAATATATGGAAACTAAATAATTTTCATATATTAATATACTAATACATAAGCGATTTCAACTAGATAACTTGTTTCATTTTTTGTTAACAATTTGATCAACAATATCTAATACATAGCCCAATTTCCTTTTCCAAATTTCTGACAATATCATGATCCGACTCTATATTCGAACTGGTAATTCTATGTTTGTAAATTATACATAACTAGACCAACTTTTTTTACTCGTTTACTTTGCTAATTTCAATATGAATAAATAAGACAAAATTCTCATTGTTTGACCAAAAAGAAAAGAAAAAGCCTCATTGGTCAAGACTTCTTGTGATTAGTCAATTCATGAAAATATTGATTTATTATAACATCTATTCAAGACTTGAAATATGGTATGCTGGTTCTTAAAGTAATTCATGAGATGGCAAAAGAAATGTAGTGTAGTGTTTTTGTTACCTGATAATGTATTGAAAATGAAATCCCTCGATTTTGCAGAACTTTGGGATGAATCTTCTTTTTGGTGAAAGAACAAATTACACCCCATTTTGCATCTTGATTACATCAATTTTGCCGAAGTCTGTATCGTTTGTTTGGCTGTGCTCATGACGTTGTAATTTGAAAGAGTTCCAATAAACAAGGCATTTATTTACAGAGGATCTGAAATGAGCTAGAAATTTTAGGCCCATGGAACAAAAAATCGAATGGCTGAGAGAGCTTTCAATTAAAAGGAAGGCGAGATTTGACCGTTAGATGGTGGTTTATAATAATAACTAGATGATGGTTCCGTGCTGTGCACGAGATACTTTTAGTGAAAATAATTATACATATTTATATATAAGTATATCTAATATATATTTTTGTAGGAATTACATGTATATTTAATATAATAAAACTAATTTATAATTTGTGATATAAAAGATTATAATATGTGTTGTGCACGAAATATATTTGACTCATACTTATTATGATATGTATAAATTTTTTTTGACATGTTCACATTTGAGTTTTGTATTCATATTGTGGAATATGTTTTTCAATATGTTATTTTGAATATTATTTTAAATGTTATAAGATTAACACAATTTTTAGCCTTGGGCACATGTCAGATATCCGGGATTTTTGTGATACCCGCATCCGGGTCCAGATCAACGGATATTCTTGGATCCGGATTCGCGGATATCCGGATCTAAACTATTATTATATTACATAATTTTCTTATAAAAAATAATATCATATCTGTGATAAAAAGATGATAAGAAAATAAATAGGTAGATTTGTAGTATTAAAAATTATAAAAAAACTAAAACTTATTCACAAAATATATTAATTTTTCTTATCATTTATATTACCATATCATTAAAAAATTTGAATAAATTTTGTTTGAAACAGACCAATAGAACACGGTGTTAACATTATACTTGATTATTTATGGAGATAAGAAACTAAACTATGAATAAAATAGATATGTGAAGTTTAGATTCTATCTTTTATATAGAATAGTTAATCTATCATTCCAAGATACAAAAAAAATAGGAGATATATTTGCAAAGCATGTTAAATCCAATTAGAATAAGGAAATATGTTTTTTTTCATTGAATATCATAATTATCAAAAAGAATAATTAACATGTCGTTTGAAAATTTCTAAAAATAAGAAATATATTTATAAAGGATATCAAATCCAATTTAAATGAGGATAATATCAGCTTTTTTATATAATTTCATAGTTATTGTAAAACAAATTCAGTTAAACTTTTATATACTTTTATATATAGTGATTAAATAAATTAAATATTAATATTATTAAAAAAAACCTTTTATCAAGTTTTCTATTAAGAAGTAAATAATTTTTCAGAATGGTTTCTAGTTAATGTAAATTTTAAAATTTGATTTCTTTCCTACATATTTATATTTGTGTTTAGCCGTAATTATTTTTTATGTCATATATAACAGTTATATATTTTTTTTCCTAATATAAGCACCCAAATTAGGATTAAAAAATTAAACAAATTAAAATATAAATAAAAGAATGTGTATATTAAAAACTTAATGTAGACAAATATCCAAAAGAATTAAACAAAAAAAAAAGTTTTATAACACCAAAGAACAAAAATAAATAAATAAGCAAAAAAAATTAAAATATATGTTTCTTTTCAATCACAACTCTAAATAGGATAAACTTTCCTTTTAAATTAATTATAGCCAAAGGTAAATTTTCAAAATTTTCAATTTACAAAAATATATAAAATTGTGAATTCTAATACTAATAATAAACAATTTTTTATCAATAGTATAAAGCTTTGCTTGTTTATTATTTTGTAGATTATTATTTTGAATAAAGTTGATTTAACTATTAATAGTAGATAACCCAATGTTGAAAAAAGTTGGTCTAACCTAAACAGCAAATAATATTAGTTTGTTAGATAGTTTTCTTGGTCGTGTATATTAGTTTGTTAGATTAAAAAGGAATAATATTTAAGTAAAAAGTATATAAATAAAAACAAACTAATAATATTATCTAGATAATAATAATTGTATGACAAATATTCTGTGATAATAATAATATTGTATGAAAAATATTCTGTGATAATGTTTTTTAGTAACAATACGATCTAGTCCAAAAGAGACAATATAACACGATATTTAAGTTAATGCTACGTTTTTATTATATATAGAGACTAATCTAAAATAGACAATATAAGATGGTATTTAAGTTAATGGTACCTTTTATTAGATAGAGATTGTATGGGTGTTAAAAGCAGAGATTGGCTACACCGCATATTCTTTCTTTCTTATCTTCTTAAACCCCTTCGACTAAGCAAGAACCCTAGAAATCAATTATCAAGATAAATCCTCTGCAATAGAATCGTTCGTCCTTTTCATTTCGTGAAAATCAAATCGGTTAATCCCTCAATGATTTTCTGGTCTAGCTGACTCTCGTGTTTTCTTCTTCTCTCGATTCATTTAGTTTCTTCATTGATTCCAGAGATACTGTCCTTGGTCTCTGATTATATTGTTTTGTTAAAGCTTGTTGTAAAGTTAAAAGTACTGTATGATTGAATGTGTTCTAGATGTCTTGAGCTGTTGTGATTCAGGAACATGAACTTCTAAAAGGCAATATTCAGAAAGGTGTTTTCACACCTGCTCCAAATACTTTCTCAGCTCTTTCTTAACTAGCCGATAAAAATGCCTCATTTTACTTGAGCTAATTTCAATATGAATAAATAAGACAAAAGCCTCACTGATCAAGGCTTCTTGTGATTAGTCAATTCATGAAAATATTGATCTTCCCACAACTCAACTTGACGAGTCAAATTAGCTTTTCTTTCAAGAACCTCTCTTAAAGCTAGAGGGTTATAAGGTGAAGGCATTCCACAAGGAGACTCTTCATTAGGAAATATAACCATTGACTCCGCCATAAAATCTCTCCACCGTCCAGTCGCCGGACAACCCATACTATCCGGCGTAATCTCCGTTGCTCCCCATGGAATCTCCGGCTTAAACTTCAAAAGTTTTGCATACTCATTCAACAAATGAAACATGTAATCATACACATATTCCATTTTCACTTCATCTCTTATAAATCTACTTCCATCTTCTCCTATCTTACGTGCCTATAAAACAAAATCAATGGGTTAATTTGTATGAAAACAAAACTTCCGGGGCTAAACGTAATAAATATACAAACCTGGTCCATATGAGTATTTCCCCAATGAACAGCATGTTTAAGAGAAGTACACTTAGAATTGTCTCTGATTGGCCAATAATGTTGTAATGGCATCATTCCTCGTATGTAGAAATCATAAAACTTAGGTCTCACATATAATGTCATTGAGTCGCACGCCATTATATATTTCTCACTCACTGACCATGCCCATCCTTCAATATATATCTTGTACCTATACCAATTCAGTATCGAATTAAGACTATAGATTCAAATTTGTCCATAAAATTCGTAAAACAAAATCGATTAAATAACCTGTGAGTGCATTGGTTCCCTAAGTTTGAATTTTTGAATCCTTCTCTGGATTCTTTATCCCAATCCTTCACAATAATAAACAAGTTTCATAATTTAGACTAGTTATAAATTGTAAATAATAAATATATATTTAAAATGTAAGTGGCTTTTAGCCTAATGGCAGATAATAAATCTACTAAAAACAGGCACACTTGCATGTTGAAGGATTGAGTTTTGCTATCTGCATTATGTAGGAACTTGGCTAATGGATCCAATGTTAGTCAAAGAAATATATATTTTAAATATTTGGAGAACACTAACTTGGATATAGAGACGAGTGTACCAATCTTCTTGGTCAGAGACATTACATCTAAGTAGATCTCTTCTAGTGGGGGCCACATATGGATTTCCCTTCCAATAAGCATACGCCACGCGGTCTTTCCATTGCGTCATCTTATTCCCTTCTGCTATCGCCACTAGCGATTTAGCCCAAGGCTTAATATTAACCTCAGCCCTGGCCCAATAAAAATAAGGCTTAAATAAATGAATGAGGCCCATAGAAATGGTTATGAATTTGGGCTACTTACCAGCCCCAGAAGGACCAATCAGGGAAGACGATATCTAAGCTTGCGTCATCAGAGCAATAACGAAATAAAGGAGGTGGAGCTGGATGTTGTTGACCTTGAAAGTCTTTAGATCGGACGGTTGGTCTATCATCTGGGTCAAACATAAGTTCTAGATCCGGTAATCTACCTGGGTACCACCGTAGTAACTGTACAATGCCCCACAGAGTAAAAACATCTCTTGTCTGAATAGATTTTTTGTACTTCTTAACGTACACACGTCCGTCGAGGATAATTACTCTAAAATGCGCCGTTCTCCTTACTTTTTCAAGCATGCCTCTAGTGATACCTGTCTCTTTCCATGGCCGTAGATCTTCATGAATCCAACGGAAGTAAGAAGGACACGTGGGTGGTCTTGAATGGTTGTTTTTGTTTCCCAATGAGACATTTTTGGAATAATGAAGTTGATGCTGTGTTTCTTTCTGTATGACATTGCATTGGTGTGGGAATCTGTGATTCCGAATTGGTGATTTTCTGGTTGATGTTACTTGCTTCAGACCTGTAAAAGTTGTCTGAAAAAAATCAAAGAGATGTGAATTATTCACTTGATTGAACAAAAATCTAAGAAAATGAAAGTTTTTTGGATTTGAACTCACGATATCAAAACAACCCAATAAGTCTAAGAGACCAGCAGATATGAAGAGACAGATGATGAAGAAGAGAGTAGGTTTAGCGATGCTTTTTGCTGGATGCGATGTCGTTTTAAGACAAACATAACTATTCCTGTTCGTTTGATTACTGTTGCTATTCCTCTTCATGTTTTTCCGTTGAACCATGAGTCTTATCTTAATGCTAAGCTTTCTATATATATGAAGAAATGAGAAACGAGAATCAGACGAGAAGATTAAACGTTACCAAAATGAAGAAGAGAAGGGTTGGTTTTGATGTTCGATTTGTGCTTTTTCCACGAGGATTTGAATCCTTTGTTTCACGTTTTCTTCAACACTTAACACAAGTTCATAAGTTTTGTGTTAGTAGTGAAGATCATAATGAATTTTGTTTACTTTTTAGGTTCTTTCTCGTTAGTGAATATTAATAGAATATTTTTATAAGCACACCATATCTCATATATGGACAATGATATACGATTGTGTATAAGCTTTTTCTTTAGTTTCCCAAAATAAAACTCTATTATTTTGTGAAAGTGAAGATATTACAAATAAACAATATTATTTAATTCATTGTCTTCTTTAAGAATATTACGTATATATATTTATTCAAATAAAGGAATTCGAACTTCAAAGAAAGAGGAAAAGCAGATAAACCTTTACCAATTAAGTAAAGCTCAGTGACATCGCCAACCATATTCGACCACTCATTATACAAACACAGATAAATAATCGTAAATAATTTCATGTTGTGTATCTTTTTATTATTTATAATAACCACTACGTTAATCTATGTTCAAATCTGTAATAATCACCCTTAGCCTTATTTTAGATCTAGTAATTAAAGAACGTTACCACTAGGGGCACAAAATGAATACCCAAAAAATTGTAATATTTGTGATTTGTTTTGTTTTGTTAAATATTTGGTTTTGTGATTTGTTTCGATCCGAAAATTTTCGGATATCTGGAAACCCGGATATCAATTTGTTTCCCAAGTATTTGTAAATTATTTGCTCTGATCATTTTTAATATATTAACAAATATATAATACGTAAAAATGACAAAAAAAGTATAGTAAAAACCAATGTTACTTAGTATAAGTTTTTTTACCCAAAATAAATATTTTCCAGTATAAATTCAAGCAAATATAGCTAACTGGTAAACATTAAAAAGCTTTAATCAAACTAGATGTAAAAACAAAACTCATAATATATCATAGGTCTGGGCATAATATCCGAATTCGAAAAACAAAACGGAAACCGACCCAAAAAAGCAGGTTCGGGTCCAGGTTTTACCATTTTGCCTTGTTGGGTACATTTGTTAAATACCCGTGGGTATTGGATCGGATCCGGTCCCGATCGGGTTTTGGGTACCCAAAATTTTTTTTGGGTATTTAGGTAATTTTCGGGTATACGAGTATTTGGGTCTACGTTCGGGTCCGGGTTCTCGAATATTTGTCGGGTATTTAAGTATTTTTAGGTTATTTTCAAATATTTTGAGTAATTTATGAAAAATAGTCGAATATTTTTTGGGTATATGAGTATTTTTCGGGTATATGGATATTTTTTGGGTATTCGGGTCCGGATCCAGGTTCGGGTTATCGGGTAATTTTTGGGTATACGGGTCTATGGGTATTTTTTGGTTCTTAAAATTTTGAACCGGAACCGATCCGAACCCAAATAGACTCGACCTGGAACCAAACCGAAATGTAGCAGGTCCTAAATGGATTTAAAACTCCTTTACCCGAAAGATCCGAACTCGAAAAAAGCCGACCCGAACCCGACCCAAATGCCCGAATGCCCATGCCTAATATATCACATAACAAAAACTGATACCATCATAAAAAAAATAATAATAATAAAATGGTACATTTTATTTATATTTAACCATATAAATATACACAACACTATCTATATTATAATATATGAATAATATATTTATATTAAGAAACAAATCGGAGTAGATATCCGGTCTTTTAGAAATATGATATTTGGTATTTGTTGTATTTCTAATAGATATTAGATTTTATTATTTGCTTTTCTCCAAAAATTTTATGGATATCTAGAAAATTCAAGTCGAATTAAAGCCAATATTAGATCGAATAAGATCTTGCCCACCCCTAGTTACCACTTGGACCGAAAATTTAAAAGGTAAATTGGTCCGTAAGAATTTACAAAAGCCCAATACTTACAAAACAATAATAAAGAAAGAAGTGTCCAGCTAAGTCAAAAGTCTATTGAGTTTGGTTTTTTAACACAAAACAAGCAAAGACATAAATAATGTGCCCATATATCACATGCTTAAGCCGGCTAAAATCTCTTCAATCCACGCGCTATTTAACCGGAATGTATTTTACACGCGCTGGTCTAAATGGGCCGTGGGGTCCAACAAAGACATATCTGGACCTTTTGTACCTGTCTTCAAACGTGTCGGGCCAGTGAAGTTCCACGTCATCTTTTGGTCCACTATGTAATTTAAACCAATAAATTCGAGTATCTATATAAACGATACTCTGTCAGTTTATAGATATGAGTTCACTCCAAATTTATAGCATCTGAATTTCTAAAATTTGACATATTTAGCAACTAAACAATAAATATAATTTAATGTAATTTTTCAGAAAAAAAAACCTAAAATAATAAATCAGTTTAATTGGAAACAAATGGAAGACTTAAGATTTGTGCTAATCAGTGAACTACTTTACCTGTCGGCAATGGAGTGAATAATCACGTGAAACGCATCCAATGCGTAAGGGAGAATTCTAGCCGTAAGATCACATGGTACCAAAATCAACGGCTAAGGAAAACAGCTGTCTAACACATAATAAACGCGAGTAGTACGCTCTACCGTTATAAGCTAACGGAGGATATAAAAACTCTATCTTCATTATTGTCTAAATTCAAGAATTTATCCATTTTTATTTTTCTGGTTTAATTCTCTATTTCAGGAAATATATAATTTATTCTTCTTCGGCTGAGAAGCAATGGCGGAGGAGCAAAAGACGAGTAAGGTTGACGTAGAAACTCCGGCGAAGGAATCAACTCCTGCTCCGGTGGAAGTTGCGGAGGAGAAACCTCCCGTTGAGTCCAAAGCTCTTGCTCTTGTCGAAAGTAAGCTCTCTATTTTCATCATATTAAGATTGATTCATATCGAGATTAATTTAAAATATTAGTTACTTAATACATCTCGTAAAAGCCATAGCTATAAGAATTTAAATCTTTATCATAGCTTATAACTGTAATTTTTCATGGAGAATTTGGTTTTTGTTTTCTAAGGAAAATATTAGAATAAAATTGAATATTTATTTCTTAAGGTTTTTTTTTTTTATGTTAAAGCAATGTTCCATGTAATTAGTGTTATGAAAAGTATATGAAATAATGATAATTAGTTGTGGACAGCTATGAGTTAGGAAAAGTGGATTACTTTCTTAATTATTTTACTCTTTTTTTTGTTCCTTTTTAGTTGCATAATTCTTGGAAAATAACAATTAAATACAGTAAATCTTTTTTCAGTTTTTTTTTCAATGTGTCTTACTGATGAGTGAGCTTGTTGCAGAACCCATTGAGGAGGCTAAACCGAAGAAAACTTCATCTGGTTCGGCTGATAGAGGTCAGTAATACAACAAATTGTTTTTGATGTCTAGTTTTTGTATGATAATTCATCTCTAATGTAATGTTTGTGTTTGATCAGATGTGATACTTGCTGATTTGGAAAAGGAGAAGAAAACATCATTCATCAAAGCATGGGAAGAGAGTGAGAAATCAAAGGCTGAGAACAAGTAAACTTTCTAAACTCTCTTGATCCAAAGATCATAACATTAACAATAAGCTAATGATGTTGGAATGATAACAATGGACAGGGCACAAAAGAAGATCTCTGATGTACATGCTTGGGAGAATAGTAAGAAAGCAGCCATAGAAGCTCAATTGAAGAAGATAGAGGAAAAACTAGAGAAGAAAAAAGCAGAGTATGGTGAGAAAATGAAGAACAAAGTAGCAGCAATTCATAAAGAAGCGGAAGAGAAGAAAGCAATGGTTGAAGCTAAAAAAGGAGAAGAGCTTCTTAAAGCTGAAGAAATGGCTGCTAAGTATAGAGCAACTGGTATTGTTCCAAAAGCAACTTGTGGATGTTTCTAAATCCCTTTTTGGATTTGTTTCTCAGGTCTTTGTTTGTATTCATCTTTTGTGTGATTCAAGAACTTTTTATAGCTTTTGTTTCTTTGTTTCATGTTGTCTTGTTTCTATATTGATGATTTTGTATAAAAAAGATATATTGAAGTCAAAGTGTTTTATGGAGTATAAACCATTTTAATGATATGTGTTAGATTACAGGTTCCTAATTCAAATTGGTAAAATTGATAATGAGTAGGTTAATTAGTCTATCCCGTATATATAATAGAGTATAATTTCCTTTGTTTCCAATATAGATATTTTTGGAGTTCTCTCGAGATGTGGGTGAGTATTACTCTAATAACTACAATATTGGAGATATTCTAACTAGACCATTTGTATATGTTGGATTTTTTACGACTAGACATGTTATTATATATACGGCCAATTTGGCTTTGACGCTATATTAAATTATGATAGATTTGTTACAACTGTATGTGTTAGCATATGTACGGTCAATTTGGCTTTGATACTATATTAGATTATAATGAATTTGTTACAACTTGACGTGTTAGCATATGTACAACCAATTTGGCTTTGATACTATATTAGATTATGATGTCCCAACAATTAGCAAACTAACCAATACCTTATATATAATACAGTAAAATTCTCATTGGAAACATGTTTTGCTTTTTTGTTTCACTTGTACATGTGCTATTTCACAGCTGGTCCCAAGCTCTAGAATGTTAACACTCTTGACTTGACCACACACTTCAACTTAAGCCCTTGATAGATCAGACAAAGGTGTGCTTTAGGAGCAATAAGCAAGAGAATGTACAAATATGTATTCTTCCGTTTGATCTTACTACAAATGGAAATAACCTTATACTATCTTATAATTACAAAATGACCCCATATATTTTACTTTTTGTCACCCGCCTTAAATTTTAAAATAGATCTTACTACAAATGGAACTACGGCTAATATCGAAATCTAAAAATGTAAAATAAATTATCCCGAAATTAGGAATTGATTAATCGACATTGATTAAATGGATTCTCCTGTTTTGAATCTCTAACACTGGAACCAAAATTACCTCAAATTCTCAATTTGATAAATAAGACAGAACTCATAGATTTAAAAAAAAAAAAAAAAGGAAAAGACACACAAAAATCTTGGTTTTTGTAAACTCGTCGTCGCTTGGTCGTGTCCGGAGACTACAACCGGCGAACGAAGAATAAACTTAAGAAACCTAACTTCCGAAACAAGTCAACAGCATATACGAAGAAGAAAATAGAGAAAGAGAGAAATGGCGTTTACAGGAACATTGGATAAATGCAAGGCTTGTGACAAAACTGTGTATGTGATGGATTTGTTGACATTAGAGGGTAATACTTATCACAAATCCTGTTTCAGATGCAGCCATTGCAATGGCACTCTCGTGGTATATTTCTTCTTCTTCTTTCTTCATTCTTACTCTGTTTTTCCACAATGTTTAGAAAAAGATTAAATCCTTTTTGTAACAGATAAGCAATTACTCATCAATGGATGGAGTTCTTTATTGTAAGCCACATTTTGAGCAGCTTTTTAAAGAATCTGGCAATTACAGTAAGAATTTTCAGACAGGAAAGACAGAGAAGCCAAATGATCTGGTAACTATTTCAGCATTTAATTTCAAGAGATTTTCTGTTTGTTAATGTTTCATCTGACTTGTCCTTGATTGAATACTATTAAAAGACTCGAACTCCAAGCAAGTTATCATCATTCTTCAGTGGAACACAAGACAAATGTGCGAGTTGTAAGAAAACAGTTTATCCACTTGAGAAAGTAACAATGGAAGGAGAAAGTTTCCACAAGAATTGCTTCAGATGTGCACACAGTGGTTGTCCTTTGACTCACTCTTCTTACGCTTCTCTTAATGGCGTCCTCTACTGTAAAGTCCATTTCAGTCAGCTCTTTCTCGAGAAAGGAAGTTACAATAACGTCCATGAAGCTGCTGCTAAACACCGTCGATCCGCCTCTGCCTCTTCTGGTGGGGAAGGCGATCAAAAACCTAAAGAAGAAGCCGCGACGATTCCCGAGGGAGAAGAAGAAAAAGAAAAACCAGCACCTGAAGCTGCAGGAGAAGAGCCTGAGCCTGTGGTTGAGTCTTGAATATCATTGAGTGATGATCTTATCAATTCTGAAGTTTTAATTTGCTTTTCTGTTTAAATGAATATATGTATACAATTTATTGCTGTTTCTTTCTGTGAATTCTTGTAAAGTTTTAAAGCTTTTTTGGAGAGAATCTGATACTTTCTTTGATTTGGTTTTTAAGACTCTGAGACTCTGAACACAAAGATTATAACCAAATATATTATTTTATGAATCAAAATTCAAACGTACGGTTTCAGTATGCAAAAACATACTTATCTCCGTTTCTTGTAATGTAAATAATCAAAAGTTGTGAGATTTTGCCAAAGAGGAATCAAAGTTTTGACAATGTTTCTTGAGATAGGTAGTGTTTCAGGACATGAACAGAGCCTTGCATTGTGCCATTGTGTCGTCTGGACTCGTAACTGCAACAACAGAAACAATCCCTCTTGTCATTGAATATATCTTCCAATGCAAACACACAGATTAAACTATGATATATCTAAGTAACTGACCTGAATGGCCAATTGTTTTTGGTGATTCATATATTTCATAATCGTTTCCTCCCTGCAGAAGTTGAAAGCAAACCATCAAGCTCAACCAAAACCATAGAAGAACACTAATGAAGAGATCTGAAAAGTTACTACCTCATAGGTTTTGTCACCGAAGAAATGGATTTCAGTGAAGTCTTCAAGGTATTGCAAGCAGTAAGTCTTATCCCAACCTTTAGGGAAAACCTGAGTCATAACAATCGAAATAGATTCAATAACTTAAAAAGTTGGTTCAGGGAAATGTTATAATCCACATTTTGATTCTACTCACATCGAAGCTTATCTGTCCTCCAATTGAGAAAGTAAGGTTTAGATGCGCAAAGCGCTTACGAAGTTCAGCCACCATCTTTGGTCTAATGTTTTGAACCTTTTTGAGACAAAAAGATTGATAGCATCACTATAGATAGCCAGAATGTTTTGTATAAGAAGCTGAAAATCAAATAGTTTCCTTTACCTTATCATATCTCTCGAATTCGTCTCTCTCTTCTTGGCTGCAGTTGCGACCAATTGGTGACACATTGAGCATTCCATTTCGGAATTCTATAAATGTTCCCCTGTATAACCAGATTCAACTCTCTAAACATATATAGAGACTAGAGGTCTCTTCTCGAAAAATATATTACGATGATCTGTGAGATTATAAGTTGGATTCACACTATACCTTTTAATTGGAATATCCAAATCAGCAATATAGTGCAGTGCAAAGTTTATCAACTCCTGCATCATCAATTTTTGCTATTAAAAACTATCCATACACACTTGCATACACTTCAACATCAACGGCACTACGCAGAAAACATTATAGCAACTGGTGTTACTACACATGAGGGACACTAATATGTTACCTTGAGTTTATCCTCTCCAAGGTGCAGCTTCAGGCTCTGAGAAAGAGAATGAAAACTATTAAGGAACAACACAAACAATAATGTAGATAAGTATAACAAGCGATTGCTTTATATGCACCTGAATTCCAATGGATTTCCCATCTTTATGGGCAACAAGACCATTCTCAGAGAAACAATAATCATAGTCTTCAGTGACTGCAAAATTTTTACAAATTCCAAATTATTAGCCTAGCAGGTGGAAATTCACAAGGCAAGAAAGACAAAGCCAGATCTAAAAGTCCTTACGGAAAATCAAAACTTAGGGGAATCAAGATCATTTAAGAATATCAATTCAACGGAGATAATGATCAGCAGCTATCCTAAATTCCCAATCTACAGACTTCAAAGATCTTCTGTAGCTATTTATGGATTTAGTCACAAATGTAAAGCAGATCTTTGTAGTTTGTCACCACTTTCAAAGGTTTATATAGTAGAGAACGGAACAAAAAGAGGCCATTATCATCAAAGTAGGAAAAGATCCTCTCTTAAAATACTAACATCGATAATTCTATCATAGAGTCTAGTATTTTCCAAATCTGATCACAGTCATACCTGTTTTCCCAAGCTGTTCAGATATCTTGCTTAGATCAGATCCACCAACGACTCCAATAGTGACGACCTGCAACTCTCACAGACATTTAATCGAACAGTACCTAAGCATAAACACAACTCATAAAGAAGCAATTTAGCAACAATGGATCAATCACATACCTTGCGCAATTCTCGGATAAAATCTAGCAATTCTTGAGTAGCTTGCTTTCTTGGAGCAGTGAGAGTACCATCGACGTCGAACAAAGCGATCACTCCGGGTTTTTTCGCCGCCATTGAATCTGGTGAAAAGGATCGTGCGGAAAGATGAAGAGTATTCAAATTAGAAGATGATAAATTGATAATGGCGGAAGATGTGAACATATATATAAATTGGACCGATCTAAAACCAAAGAGTGTCGCTTAAACTATGGTCCTCACTTTTTGTCCTAGAGATCAGTGATTGGTGGATAAAATAATCGTGACGCATAATTTTATTATTTTCTACAATTACTTTATTTATGTACTTTTTTTTTTTAACTAGTCAATTCAAAATAAAAGGTTGGAATGTGGAATATACATCATTTTCTAATTAGCAACAATTCTCCAATATAGTTTTGATTTTCAAATCAGAATATATATATATAGTGATTATTGAATATTCCTTTTTTTTTTGTCTACATCTCTATATATAATAAAAGCGTAGTATTAACTTAAATATCGTGTTATATTGTTTGTTTTGGATTAAATCGTATTGTTACTAGGAAATATTATCACATAATATTTGTCACACAATATTTGTATATATTATTATCACAAAAAATAAATTTCTATAACTAATTAATAAGTTTTAGTATCTAGATAATATTATTAGTTTGTTTTTATACTTTTTACTTAAATATTATTCCTTTTCAATCTAACAAAATAATATATAGACCGCGAAAATTATCTAACAAACTAATAATATTTGTTGTTTAGGTTAGACCAACTTTATTCAACATTGGGTTATCTACCATTAATAGTTAAACCAACTTTATTCAAAATAATAATCTACAAAATAATAAACATGGTATGAGCAAAGTTTTATAATATTGATAAAAAATTGTTTATTATTAGTATTAGAATTCACGATTTTATATTTTATTGCAGATTGAAAATTTTAAAAATTTACTTTTAGCTATAACTAATTTAAAAGGAAAGTTTATCTTATTTAGAGTTCCGATTGAAAAGAAACATATACTTAAAATTTTTTATTTTCTTTTTTTTGCTTAATTATTTATTTTTATTCTTTGATGTTATAAAACTTTTTTTTGTTTAATTCCTTTGGATATTTGTTTACATTAAATTTTTAATATACACATTTTTTTATTTATATTTTAATTTGTTTAATTTTTTTATTCTAATTTGGGTGCTTATATTAGGAAAAAAAGTATAACTGTTATATATGACATAAAGTATAATTACAGAAAACACAAATATATATATGTAGGAAAGAAATCAAATTTTAAAATTTACATTCACTAAAACCGTTCTCAAAAATTATTTACTTCTTAATAGAAAATTTGATAAAAGGTTTATTTAATAATATTAATATTTAATTTATTTAATCATTATATATAAAAGTATATAAAAACTTAACTGAATTTCTTTTACAATAACTATGATATTATATTTAAAAGCTCATATTTTCCTTATTCTGGATTTGATATCCTTTATAAATATATTTCTTATTTTTAGGAATTTTTAAACGACATGTTAACTATTCTATTTGGATAACTATGATATTCAATGAAATAAAAAAAAACATATTTCCTTGTTCTAATTGGATTTAACATGCTTTGTATAAATATATTTCCTATTTTTTTGTATCTTCGAACGATAGATTAACTCTTCTATATAAAAAATAGAATCTAAACTTACACATATCTATTTTATTCATAGTTTAGTTTTCTATCTCCATATATAATCAAGTATAACGTTAACACCGTGTTATATTGGTTTGTTTCAAACAAAATTTATTCAAATTTTTTAATGATATGGTAATATAAATGATAAGAAAAATTAATATATTTGGTATTTTGTGAATTAGTTTTAGTTTTTTATAATTTTAATACTACAAATCTACCTATTTATTTTCTTATCATCTTTTTATTACAAATATGATATTATTTTTTATAAGAAAATTATATAATATAATAATGGTTCAGATCAGAATATCCGTGAATCCGGATCTGCACCGATCCGGACCCGGATGCAGGTATCACAAAAATCCCGGATATCCGATATGTGCCCAGGGATAAAAATTGTGTTAATCTTATAACATTTAAAATAAAATTTATAATAACATATTGAAAAAAACATTCCACAATATGAATACAAAACTCAAATGTAAACATGTTGAAAAAAATTTATACATAAATTATAATGTGTCAAAACTTAAATAAGTATGGGTCCAATATATTTTGTGCACAACACATATCATAATCTATTATATCATAAATTATAAATTAATTTTTATTATATTAAATATACATGTAATTCTTACAAAAATATATATTAGATATACTTATATATAAATATAAATATGTATAATTATTTTCACTAAAGTATCCCGTGCACAGCACGGAACCATCTAGTTATTGAATATTCTCCAATCAATGAAAAAAATGAAAAGAATCGAGAGAATTTGATAATTACCCTAATCTTTTTCAATAAAATTTAATAAATATAATTTTTAAATAAAGTGACTAAATTACCTTTTTACATTGTTATTCATAATATATAATATTTAAATTATAAATATAAATGTATACTAATTTGATATAAATGTATGCAATGTTATGAAAATTCTAATATTAATATAAATTAGTTTCTAAAAAGTAAATGCATTCTATGTATACAAAAAAAGATGTAAAACAACTAAAAACTTAAAATTTTGCTTATCATATATAGTTTAAAATATAAAATAAATCGTATATTTACGTCAAACTTCAAAATGCATCATATACCTTAAAATTTATCAAATATTATTTAAAATTTAAGATGCATATATATATATATATATTATAAACAAATTTTTTTTACAAAATTTGAATTGTTCATTTATTTGAAATGTCGACTTATCCGAACTCGTTGATTTAATTTTTTTTGTTTGTGATTAATTTATTAATTATTTTTGTTGACTTGTTTTTTTGTTGATTCAAATGTGATATGTTGCATCTTTAAAATAATAGAAATGTAGTTGTCTTTTACTTGGATTTGAGCAAACTTTCTATAAAGAATGTATGTATAGTTTAGCATCGTTTTACATCTTGTTGAGATTCAGGTTGTTATGGATTCAAATTCATAGACTCAAATTACTGTTAAGCTACATATGTTCATTTTTGGTGCAAATATGAATATGATCAAATATAAATAGATAAATGTGTTTTTGGTATTCAATTATTAGAGGTCATTTGATATTACATGTCGTTTTAATAAAAATATTGTCGTATGAATCCTTTTAATATTACATGTCGTTTTTAAAGTACAAATCAAATGATTTTCAAGTTATTGGCTTTTCGAATGGGTTAATTAACATTCCGGAACCTCGTTAAATTCTCAAAGCTTGTGGGAGCATGTTCAAACCAGTTTTTCAATTATTATTAACATTAATTTTATTATAGAAATCATTTTATAATTTAAGTTACAAATAATTTTCAAAAAACTTATTCATGTGTTTCAACATAGTTTATCTATTTAAAATAAGAATAGAGAGCTCAAACGAATATATATACATTACTGATGATTACATATTCTCTCAACGACCAAAATCAATAAAATGCTAGTTGACAGTAAACAAAAAGCTAGTCCTGACACTACTGACAAACTAAGGGGTTCTTATTCAATTAAGATTGATGTTGATTTTTACTGATTTTGACAATTACATAACCGTCTCTTAATGATTTATACAATATTTTAATAAGGATTTTTGTTGATTTGTAGTGATTGTGTCAATCTCGTAAACGTAGTTATGTAAACTTTTGTTAACACTATACAAATTGTTTTGGAATATTGTATTATCATTTAATTCTTTGATATATTATTTTCTTTTTTATTTTGTAAAGAATAGTCGTTTTCTCTTTATATAGGATTGTTTTTCTCTTGCTTGACACATATCTCATCATTAATTAACAAGAAGTTTAGGTACGTGTAACTTCTTCTCTTTTATATTATCGTCTCAAATACATTTTTTATGTTTTTAAATTGTTTTACGTGTACTGCTTTGTTTGTTTTGATCAAAGTGCTGCAACTTATATATTTTTTTCAATTGTTTATTCTTCATTTTATGTGTTTGGTATAGTTTCATCTCAATTTTGTTTTGCATTGTTATTCATTGTTTTATTTCATATAAGTTTCACGATATTTTATGATAGGAGATACACAACACGGTAAAAAAAAAGATCAATATAATCAATGGGTTCCGGATAAAACCAGAATATTGATTGAATTACTTGTAGAAAGATCAGAAGAAATTAGCGTGATTCCAATGAAATTATCAACAAGCTAACAGTAGAAGGCAAAATATTACCGGAACTCAATCGACGTCTTGGATGCAACAAGAATCATAAACACTATCTCATGACATTGAAGTTTTTGAGAACTTTATATCAAAGTTACATGTATTTGCAATGGTTTAGTTCAAGATTTGGGTGGGATCCAGAAACAAAAAAATTTACTACCTGATGAAGTGTGGAAAGACTATTTAAAGGTATGAGTTTTTTTGTAATAAATTTTTTATTTTTGTTGTTAAATACAATATTAAAAAAGATTACTTAATGTGGAAATAATTTTTGAGCTATCTTTGTTACAAATATTTATAAGATATTTAAAAATATTTATTTTTATTTTTATAACCATCTTTATATTTACTAATTTTTATATTAATATTTTACAGGCACATCCAAATCATAAATATGTGCAACATGATACAATTGAATATTTTGAAGATCTTCAGGTCATATATGGATTTGTTGTAACAAGAGGTAATTTTTCTGTTGGAATAAATGATAGCACGTGCCCTCGTATGAATACAATTGGTAAAAGACTCAAATGGAAGAAATTATGGATCAGGTTGAGAACAATGAAGAGGTTTATGAATTATCATCTCAATATCCATTGTCAACATAACATGATACACCATTTACTCCAGATTTTACCACAAGAAGTTGTGCTGAAAAACTTCTTCCAAGAAAGAGAACCAAAACTGGAGGATCCATAAATTCTGATGAAACAAAGAGTAGTCACCATGATTCAATGATCAAGATCAGTAACAAGATCCTTGATGTTATACAACAAAGAGAAGAAAGACTAGAAAAAAAGGCAAAAAAAAAAGAGAGAAGAAAAGCTGAAGCAAGAAATCAAGAAAAGAGAATGTTGAAAATAAAAAAGTCAATGTTTGGGATGCAATGAAAGAGATTCCTCACTTGAATAAACATATTCCATACAAAGTTATTACTATGATTCATTCATTAGGAATGAAAGATGTCTTTATAGACATGTCGATAGAAGAAAGGTTTGGTTGGATCAAGAATAACTTTGATACCATTTAAAATTGTTCGTTTGGTTTTTTTGTGATCGTCATTCGTTTTGCTTTTACTTATAATAATTCTTTCACTTTATCTTATGATAATTTTTTGACTATTTACTTTATGGTTTGTGTTTTGGTTTTGCTTATCATAATTTGCATCATCTCTTTACTTTATAAATAAGATGTTCTTATTTTAGTGGATCCTTTCGTTACAACAATGATAGAGATTCATCTTTATGTTTATATTGTGTTTATTATTGTTACTTTACATATGATACTACAGTTCAGTGTATAGTAATTATTGGTCAATTTTGTACGGCTAGCTATAGTGATTTTACTGAGTGGAATATATATAGTATTAACCATTTTTTTTTTGTTTTTTTCGAAGGTGTTTAACATGAATGACTTTCTTGAACGTGATGAAGTACATGGAGAAAACACGACTGAAACAGAAGATGATCAGGGCCGTGCCATAATGTAAGATTTTTAAACTTTGGTTTAGGGCATCTAATTTTCAAATAAACTTTAGGGGCATATATGTTATGAATTATATATATTTTATCACAAATAATAATGAAATAATAGACAAATATACATATAAACATTAAATATATGAATAACTATTTAAATTTTTGTTTGATTTTAAAATATTACAAACTACAAATTGTGATACTTTAATAAATTGATGTGTATTTTATAATTTGTGAGCGCCACACAAAAGATTTGACTATTTTATTGATTAAAACAAAACTGAAGTGAAAATTGATTTAAAGATTTGGTTAACTATTTTGTAAAATTGTGACAAAAAATCTATTTTGTCAAAAAAATATATATTTTATAGCTAAAATTGTGTTTGTTAATTTGTTTTAGAAATACGAAAATAATGATTATTTTTGTGAATGTTTAATCTTTGTGAATTGAGGCATATCTTTTTTAATTTGCTTATGGTATCCGTTAATGTTGACACGGCTCTGAAGATGATGAATTAGACGTGGACATGATGCTATTATTATTAGAAAATATTACGAGTGCTTCTATTGAACGTCAAATTCGTCGAGTGGTAACAAAAGCTGGATATAACTATATTCAAGATGCTCTTTCAGTCAATTCTAAATATTTTCGACAACTATATCGTATGAATACAGACGTATTTCATAAGTTATGTGATGTATAAGAGTACAAACATGGTTAAGAGATACACGACATATATTCGTCGAAGAAATTTTGGCTACATTTTTACTCACAATTGGCCCAAATTCAAGATATTGCCACACAATGGATACGTTTAAACGATCAAGTTATTCTACAAGTATTAATTTTCATAAGGCACTTGAAGCATTGACGTTCCTTGCGCCAAGTTGGATGGCTAAACCTGAAGATAGAGTACCTATATGAAAATAAGAGAGAGTACAAGCTTTTACCCTTATTTCAAGGTAAATTATCTATAAATTTTTTTATTTATTGAGAGTGACTAGCATATAAAAACTTATATTACTATATACAGGATTGCATTGGAGCAATTGATGGAACATATATTTTTGTTATGGTTCCAACATGTGAAGCACCTAGTTACCGTAATCGTAAAGGGTTCATATCACAAAATGTTTTAGCTGCTTGCAACTTTGATCTACAATTTATGTACGTTCTTAGTGGATGGAAAGGTTCAGCACATGAATTCAAAGTACTTAATGATGTTTTAACAAGAAACACTAGCAGATTACAAGTTAAGTATTGTTTTATACAAATCAATAATTTGATGTAATATATAGAGAAATAAAAGCTTTGTTATTTTTTGTTTCTTTATATGTATACTTTATATAATATTGGTTATTTTATAGGAAAATTTTATCTAGTTGATTGTGGATTTGCAAATCGTTGCAAGTTTTTAGCTCCATTTCGAAGTACTCGATATCATCTCCAAGATTTTAGAGGTCAAAGCCGCGACCCAAAAACTAAGAATGAGTTATTCAATCTCTGTCATGCCTCCTTAAGGAATGCCATTGAAAGAATATTTGGTATATTCAAATCTCGTTTTCTAATTTTTAAATCTGCACCACCATATCCTTTTAAGACTCAAGCAGAACTAGTGCTTGGTTGTGCTGGATTACATAATTTTTTTCGTAAGGAATATCAGTCAGATGAATTTCCTCTTGAAATAAGTATTGGAGTCAATGAAGAAAACAACTATGAAGAAAATGGTGTGTAGAAACTCTCGAATCCCAACAAAGAGAATACGCTAACAATTAGAGAGATACGATAGCTGCCAATATGTGATTGAATGCTAGTGGAACTTGAATTTGGAGATCGCTCTTTTTTTTATATTGCTTTGCATAAGGAAGTGAGATTATTGTCACCTTATTTTTCTATAACATTTATTTTTACGCTTGTACTTTACGCACGTGAAATTGTGATGTTTTGATCTTTTATCAGTAACTCATTCATGGATGACGTTGCTTGTTATATTTTGAAACCTGAGTTAATATCAAATTTGATTTCAATTATATCAAAATACTCAAACCTTGTGCCAATATTACAACTTCAAAAGAATCTTTGGAAAAGTAATTGAGATTCAACTTCATGTCTGCGTGAAATTGATATAGTAATGTAATAAAACTTTGTGTCAATATCACAACATTGTGAAGCTCTCTTGTTTGTACATTTGTTCATAAAGCTGCAATCCAATGAGTAATAAATTACAGGTCACCCTCTTTATGAAGTTTGTTTTGAAAGAAAGAATCATCTTCCTTGTTGTGGCATTGGCATCTGTTGGTTCTTGTGAGTTTGTTTTCTCCTTCTCAATCCCCAAAATAATGTTTGACTTCAACTTAAAGACTAAAGAGGCACCCAGCGTACGGAGGACACAAGATAGACCACACTATCGTTCCTACATTTCTGTCTTTTATACAGAGAGTCATACCAACTGTGATTAATCGTGGATGGGAATGCTCAAACGCTCCGTCTCTATATGTGAGTAATCGTGGAGCCATGAAGGTCATTGATAAGGTATTGTACGGAGAGAATGTGAAGAAGAAAGAAACACGAGACGAAGCGTTTGTTTGTTTTTACGTTTTCTTTCACGGTGTTTTTTTTTACTTTGCTCTTTTTTATGATTTTGAAAATCTCGGGTAAGACCAATTATTTTCATAGAGTATTTATATGAACAAAAAGGTTCAAATTCTATAAACCAATAATACTAAATTTTGACATACTTATAAAGTCAATTAAAATCAATTTATTTGAATAACACATAACTTTTATTGATTTAAAAAAAAACTTCAATCCAATAACACAAGACTTTTAATGACTATTTACATAATTTTAAAACACCAAAACCAATAACACATGATTTTAATAATGTTTTGGAAATTCAATATTGAATAACAACAAACTCTTCAAGAATTTAAACTCTTTAAAAATCTTATAACCAATAAACCCTCCTAAAACTACCTGAAGATGAAAATTTTCAGAAAATAGCTGAATTTGGGCTTAGGAGAATATAGCATTCACAAAGGCCTCAGCATCAAAAGGTTGGAGATCTTCTACAGCTTCTCCTACACCGATGAACTTTATGGGAATGCCCAATTCTTCAACCACACTGACCTGCAAGAGATGCAGAACCAGTTTCGATTAACAGAGCTAATGGAAAGTAAGAGCTGTAGATGACAAGAAATCAGAAAAATTATGAGGTTTTTACCACACAACCTCCTCTGGCAGAGCCATCCAGTTTGGTCAATATCAAACCGGTAATACCAACAACCTGATCAAAAAGTGACCAGGAAACTTCAAGATTTCGCCAAGAGTTTATTGTTTAGAGAAACAGAAGGTTTACGTGGTTCGGTGTGTTACCTCGTTAAATTCTCTAGCTTGTGGGAGCATGTTCAAACCGGTGTTTCCATCAAGGACAAGTAGGATTTCCTGAAAATTCCATGAAAATTATGTTTAGATAACAGTCGATGTAACATGAAGACTACCAGCGTGTAATAATATAAGCAAGATAAGACCATGGTTTTAGTAGAAAGGCTCGCTTACATTGGGTGCACCAGAGACAACCTTGCCCACTGCTTTTTTGCACGCAATTAACTCCTCCATCAAGCTGTAGTTAGTATGGAGACCTTCAATAAAGAGGAGTAATGCTCCTCAGATCAGTCAAAGCAGTACATAAGTATGCTTTTAAGTCAGCTAGCAAACTCTTGTATGCTTACGTCCAGATGTGTCACACAGTACGACATCATAACCTTCCTCCTTTCCCCTTTTCACAGCTTTTGAGAGAACTATTCAAAAAGAAAATGTTTTGATAGTGAGCTCAAGTTGCTTAGGCCCCCAAACACTGATACTGGGCAAGCCAAAGACAGCGAATTGGTATTACCTGTTGCTGCTTTAGCTTTCTCTCCTTCAGCTGAAACAATCTCACACCCAGTCCTCTCTGCCCATATCTCTAATTGGTCACTTGCAGCTGCTCTAAATGTATCACCTGCTGCCATTAATACCTATGACAATTCATCGCAGGATTGCTAATGAACATATCGATACTCAATTCTACCTATCCTGGTAAAATTTCGCATACCTATTTAAGCAATAACGTTCTAGGTTCTACTATCCCATCCAATTGATATTAAACATGAAAAGTGTACCTTAGTTCCTTCGATTTTCAATTTATGAGCCAGCTTTCCTTAAAAACAAAAACCAACTGTTGCATAAGATCTTAATGTGGCTAGGCTTTTGAGTTCCACTATAAACCACTAATGTCTATTTTCTTACCAAGAGATGTAGTCTTCCCACCTCCGTTCACTCCAACAATCATTATAACAGCTGGTTTCCTGATACACCATAACATATAACCAGATTTAAACCACAGTTTTTCCAAACACCACTTCAACAGAGTAACCAGACAGAGGCACGAATAAGAAGATAGCAATAACAACCTAAAACCCATTTGAAGCTCTGTCTTGCTGTTTTTCTTAGCCAGCATCTCCAACACACTTTCCTTTAATGCATCCTACATCATTTACATTTTGAACAAACTAGCTATTAAGCCTAATCCTTAACAATTCCATGAGTTTCATTTAATACCATATAATATTTACTTTAGACTGACCTTGATCTCAGTTCCTGATTTGAGTTTTCCTGACATTATATCCTCTCGTAGCCTCTCCACAATTCTAACCGTAATTTTCGGTCCAAAATCAGAAACCAATAGCGCCTGGAATGATAAAATTCACAATCAGATTACTCCATTTGCATCTGAAACGATAAGAGAAGAAAATTTCGTGGTTCAAAATACCTCTTCCAATTCATCAAGAACTCGGTCTGTTTCAGCGAGATTCCAGAAGAGTAAGAGCTCATCAATAACTGCTAGATTTTCCCTAGTCTTAGAGAATCCGGAGAAAACCTTCTCCACGTCACTTTTGGCTTTCTCCTTAATCAACCGACCCAGCCGCGTGAAGAACCCACTCTGACTAGCCGAGCACCGGAACCGAGACATTGAAGGACGAAATTCTCCTCTCTGTGGGAATACTCCGATCCTTTCGGAGGAGTACGGCGACTTACGGCTGACTAGAAACGAGAGGTGAGCAGAAGAAGTTGCCATGGCTACGTCGAAGTTGTGCAAGAGGAACTGTGTTTACTGGAAGATAGAATTAGAATACTTATGAAACGCTGCGCTTTGGGTTTGTATTTTGTTTCCCAATTTATTGTAGAGACCCACTTATTTAATCGGCCCATTTAAGTCATTCATTTTTCTGTGATTATTCAATTTCCTTGTATATAATTTTAAGAGAAAATTTATCTTTATATAACTTTTGAGTTTAAATTATTCACAATATATTTTTCTAATTTTGTTAAAAATAATTTTTAGAGGGATATTATCAACATTTTTGTCTTTCCTGGACAGAATTTCATTTCTGATAGACATATATAGTGGATAATTAATAATATATATCCATCAAAGACGAATTCATGTTCACGGGAAATAAGTATTGATATTATCCTCCAAAAAATATATTTTCGACAAGATTTTGAAAAGATATATTATAAACAATTTTATAGAACAAAAGACAAATTTTCGTCTCAGAGTCGTCCGTGTATTTTTTTTGGGTATGCACATGGTCAAAAAGGCTAGAAGGCTTATGATCTTAAGAATCATGATATTTTCATATCTAGGGATGTAATTTTTAGAGAAGATGTGTTCCCCTTTCATGAGTCAACCATGGCTGCAATTTCATCAACACTACCAAATATAGATATTCATGATTCTGATTGGTTGCCAACTAACATAGCTTCACCACCTAATGATGACAGGGGGAGTTCACTTATAGTTAATGATAATATTTGTTCTCATACTAATAACACAAACAGAGAGAGTTCTGTTCCACGTAGTGTTAATGATGATACTAAACCTGTTTTATCATCAACTACAACATTTGCTACTCTCCCTCTTGCTTCCGCAAGCTCTAATGTTTCACATGTAGGTGATGAGTTAAGCACTTTGCCTCCACCGACGGAAGCTGCAACCTCACAATCTACGACAACAGAAGCTCTAGGACGTGGTCATCGTACAAAAATGCCTTCTATTCATTTGCAGAATTTTATGACATATAATGCTTCGATAGACTCTCATGCTCTTCCCAACTCCACTTCACAGTCCTCAACGGTTCCAGGTAATACTCCTTATCCACTCACTGATTATATTTGTGATCAATTCTCATCTCTACATCGAGCTTATTTAAGTACCATTACTTCCACTATTGAGCCTAAAATTTTCAAAGAGGCAATGCAACACAAAGAATGGAGAGGTGCTGTGACAAAAGACGTAGATTCTCTCGAGAAACAGCATACTTGGGATATCATGGATTTACCTCCAGATAAATAAGCTATTGGGAGTCAATGGGTCTTTCGTATCAAATATAATTCGGATGGTACCATCGAATGTCATAAAGCACATCTAGTTGTGCAAGGAAATAATCAGGTCGAAGGCGAAGATTATGGAGAAATGTTTGCTCCAGTAGTTAAATTAACTACCATATGTGCTTTACTACGCCTTGTTGCAGCCAATAATTGGGAAGTTTACCAAATGGATGTCAACAATGCTTTCTTACATGGTGATTTAGACGAAGAAGTTTACATGAAGCTTCCTCCAGGTTTTCGTCACACTCATCCCGGCAAAATTTGTCATCTACGTAAGTCTCTTCATGGTCTTAAACAAGCACCGCGATGTTGGTTCAAAAAACTCTTGGATGCTCTCCTACGTTATGGCTTTCTTCAAGCGTATGAAGATTACTCCTTTTTCTCGTACTCTCGTGATAACATTGAACTACGGGTGTTAGTTTATGTTGATGATCTTGTCATTTGCGGCAATGATTCATATATGATGCATAAATTTAAAGACTACTTAAGTCGATGCTTCTCAATGAAGGATCTAGGTCGTCTAAAATATTTCCTTGGGATAGAAGTAAGTCGAGGCCCTGAAGGACTTTTTTTATCTCAACACAAATATACCTTGGATATCATTGAAGAAACGGGAAATTTAGGTGCTAAGCCAGCTCCTATTCCTCTTGAGACTAAACATCATCTTGCTATGGTTGACAATCCAAACTTGAAAATCCAACACCATATCGACGTCTTCTCGGAAGACTTATTTATCTTCTTAACACTAGACCAGAATTGTGTTATCCGATTCTCATCTTATCTCAATTTATGCAAAAACCAAAACAAGCGCATTGGGATGCTGTCATTCGTGTGGTTCGATATTTAAAAGGATCTCCAGGACAAGGGATTTTGTTACGTGCAGATTCAGATTTATCACTTAGTGTGTATTGTGATGTTGATTATGCGGCTTGTCCATTAACTAGACGCTCTCTTAGTGCTTTTATCGTCTTTTTAGGAGGATCTCCGATTGCTTGGAAAACCTAGAAACAAGAAACGTCTCCCACTCTTCAGCCGAGGCAGAATATCGGGCAATGTCTGCAGCCTTACGCGAGATAAAATGGTTGCGCAATCTGTTAGACGTCTTAGGTGCTAAACAAAGCTCACATACACGACTTTTTTGTGACAGCAAAGCCACCATTCACATAGCTGCTAATTTGGTCTTTCATGAACGGACAAAGCATATAGAAAAAGATTGTCATGCTGTTCGCGATACAGTAGATGAAGGTCTTATTGTCACAACGTATGTCGGCACCACTGATCAACTTGTCGATATACTCACAAAAGCATTGGGACGGGTTCATTTCCAGGATTTATTGTCCAAGATGAGCATTACGGATCTTCATGCTCCGAAGAATAATGAGTATATATATATTAGATATTATTCTAAGTTTTGGATATTTACCTTTTTCACAAAGTTAATGAGTTGTATAAATAAATTCTAATCGATTAAATAAAAGTCAAGTTGCGTTTAACACAAATCCTCAGTTTTCGCTTACTTTGATAATTCTGACTCCACAAATCTTTTCAACGACCAATAGTGACAAGTAACGATAAAAGTGAACACAGTCAAAAGTCATTGGTTTTAACTTTAGTTGAATGCTTTCGTCTGAAATCTATCCGCCAAGAACTGAACACATTACACATACATTGTAACATTACGTCATAACTATGATGTAAGCATGAACATTTAGATCTGTGGAAAAATTATACAAAGACTATTTTATTTTCTTGTTAGTTTTCTATTAACAACCAGTACTTGAAATTTTATTTTGTTGTTTTTTTTGCAGCCAACAATGTCGTAGGTCTGCACTACTGCTCTTTTTCCAATTATGCTAACAAATACTACTATTTATTAAGGACGACCAAAACCCAAAAGTGAAAAGTCACGAGATTACTAGTCTTTCTTGTTAATATTTAAAACACTCATTCTAATTTATATATGTTGTGTGACGCATATTTTGACGTCGTTTTGTGGCGTAAGCAATTGGAATAATCATTGATCAAACACTATGTTTGGTTTCACTTTAATTTTTTTGGAGATTAGATTTTTGAAACTAATAATATTCTAAATTAGCTCTAAGACATTATATGATCCTTCTGTTGTCAATAATTAGATATACAATGTTCGATCTAACCCTAAACAATTCTTTATTTCGAACTCTAACAAAAAGACAAAAAACAGATATAGAATTAACTATTTAACCAAAAACAGTTACATTATCAAATGTCTTAATTCAGTCTTACAATACAAATAATTTATATATAGTGGATAGCTCGAGACTTAGATCCGATTTATAAAGGGGTATTTCTGAAAAAAATACTCAAATTATAATTTTTTATATACACTTGTAATTAAAATTATAGGTAGTGGAAAATTACGCAGAGAGTTGCTATTTGTGGAAAAGTATAGATTATAAGACGTCATATTCTCTCTTTTTTTAACAAGTACTTTATAAGTTCATATACTAGATTAGGGCCGAACTTTAGCGCGTGTGACATAGAATTCGTTACAAAGCCTAAAAATTCTGAAGACCTATTAGAAATTTTGTATACAGTTTTTTGTCTTTAAATATTAGGAATTCTTTTTTAGTAAAAAAAATTTGGACCCGCAAAAATTAAAGATTCTACAAAATGAAAAGCCAAAATTTGAAATATTATACAATTTTTTCTTTAAATCTTATAGTCTAAAGAATTATTTGTTCCTTTAAAAAACCTAAGGCTCAATTTTTTTTTTTTTAGTGTTTAATTTAACATCACATGGCTTATTATTGTTCGGAACGACCATGTACTAAAGCTATAAGAATCATACATGCAAGTGCGTTCTAGAAATATATCTAAAATGAAATTGCATGTTTTTCCACAATAGGTAAGATGAAGCAATGAAGCAAAGTAAAATTCCACGAAAGAAAAAGAAAACCATGGATTTATATGTCTCTCTTTATCTTTTGCTAAAAGAAAAAGAACAAGAAAATCTTCGATATGAATGATGAAATTTATGAACATCGGTCTAAATGTTTCATGTATTTGTCGTCCATACTTTTGATTAAACTATTATGTTAACAGAAATGTTGCTTATTTTTTCTATTATTTTTAAAAAAGTTGATCTACTAATTCAATTTTTTGGAAAAATTCATTCAAAAAATGAAAGATTTAACCCAATAATATAGACTGGCCATCAAGTGTAGAATAACAGCATTATATATATAATAACTGACGGCTAAAAATACTTTGTTCTAAGTTTCTAAAACACAAATTCACAAAAAGAAAAGAAAAATATCATGTTTTGGTAATTCCCTAAATTACAATATGTTTTAAGTGTGGATGTGTTTAACTATATCACATAACTGTGTAAGTGTCTCACTAATTTTTATATCCACAAGATTATTCAGTATATCCTGATATATAATCGAACAAATGGTTCAATTTCTAAAAATTATACATTTTGTAAACAATTAGATTCATAAAACGCGATTTATAGCTCAAATTCCTAACAAAACGTGATTCATAACTCAAACTCCTAATGTGATAAATACAAATTTTTAATTAAAAATATATATATATATATATGACCAAATTATATCTCTTTTAAAATATCATGTTTAAAACTGCAGTTTTATAACTATTAAGTCTTACGTAAAATCCAATCTTGAAACTGTGTTTACTGGAAGATAGAATACTCTTGAAACGATGCGTTTTATGTTTGTATTTCCCAATTTATTGTATAGACCCACTTATTTAATCGGCCCACTTAGGCATCATTCATTTTTCTGTGATTATTCGGAAAATGATTTTTTTTTCCCTCATTTCCTTTTTCTTCAAAACAATAATTGTGGATCGATGGGGCATGATTCATAGTCAAAACTCACACCCTAGAATCTTTTTTTTATCTTTTGTTTTAGAGAAAAATATAATTTGGTATATGAGAATCTGTAAAGTGACAGTTACCACTACACCATATGTCCTTGGCATTCGGAAAATGATTTTCTTGTATATAGTTTTAATCTTTAGTCTATTTTCTTTCAAATTTTCACACCTTTTCAAAAAATTGTGAAAAATAATGCTAAAAAGAAAAAAACAAATGAAATAGCTTTAAAAAGGTTAGACATAGTAAATTATATATATATATATATTTTTTTTTTCTCGACAATAATGAGATATACAAGATCATATATCTTAATTTAAACCTTAAATAATATTATAAGAGGTTATGTGAATTTTTTGAGTCAAACACCAATAAAAAAATTAGATAGTAAAACATCATTGAAAATTGGGATAATTTAGATTAATCTAGAGGTTATAATAATTCAGCTAATGATTTGGTATCGAGGTTTGATTCTATCCTATTATATTACAGTATATTAAAAAGAGATTTGAGCGGCGGGTTTTTGTCTATGGTTCTGATTGTTGATTAAAATTTTTTAAGGTTTTTTTTGTTTGTTAAAGAATGTAGAGAATTAGTGACCACTAGTGTATGTTTAAAATCAGTGCATCTATTAATGTTTGATTCTCATTTGCATGCATGCACGCATTGATGTTGAGATATAATGATTTCACGTAAAGGATCACATTGTTGAGCTCTACCATTACCATTTCCTTTAGGTTTTCGTTTACTTTTGACAATTCTTACTCCAAAACATTGTCAACGATCGACCAACAGTGACAAGTAACGATAAAAGTGAACAGAGTCAAAAGTCTTTGGTTTTAACTTTTGTCCGAAATCTGATAGGCCAAGAACCCAAACACATGGATTACGTCAAAACCATGACGTAAGCACACGATAGCATTTGAACAATTGGATCTATGGAAAAATGATACAGACTAATAGTTTTCTTGTTAGTTTTCTATTAGCAACGGTTCTGATTCCATTGTTGTTTTTTCCCGGCCAACAATGTCATAGGTCTACTGCACCTACTTATTTCCATTTATACTTCAAAATTCAAATAATATTTATTTAAGACGACCAAAATCCAAAAGTGAAAAGTCACGATTATACTAGTCCTTGTTAATATTTAAAACTTTCACTCTAATTTACATTTGTTAAGCGACGCACATTTGACGTCATTTTTAATGTTTCATCTCAATTTGACGCACTTATATGATGTAAAAATATAAGGGAACATTATAAGAAATACCCCTTTTAAATTTAAAATTACGAAAAATATGCATCTTTTTTGCTTATGAAAAATGTACTTTTTGAGTTTTAAATGATGAGAAATACTTTTTTTTTTAGTGTAATATGTGTCCATGGTAGACAATTATATAATATTTATGTCCACGGTGGATGTAATGTAGTAATTATGTCTACTGTGTACAAATATATTTGTTTATGTCTATTGCAAACGTAAATTTACTATATATGTCTATAGTAAACCATATAAGTGTCCACCGCTGACGAAATTGTGTTGTATGTCCTCATTTTGAATACTCTTGTGAAAATGTGCATTTCGCATAATGTTTCGAATTTACAAGTTTAAAACTTAAAAGATTATTCTCATAATTTTCTCAAAATATAATGTTCTGTTTCTATTTCATTTTTTTTGGAGATTAGATTTAAAAGACTTATAATATTCCCTCTTTTGTGTAGCTGGTGTCAGCTCTAAAACATTACATTAACAAATACTTCAATTGTCGAGTTGCTCTCAGTCTGGTGCTTATGATGATCCAGCTCATGACTTGATACCAGAGTTCGATTCCTACCGGCTATATTATGGTAGCTTAAAAAATAGATTTTATAGGGGTGGGTTTTAAGCTATGAATCGGATTTTATCTATTCAATGCTGACAAAAAAAAAAAAAGGCTTCAATTCAAGTCTTTAAAATACAAATAATTTATATATAGTGGATTGCTCGATATATAGATCCGATCTATACAGAGGAATTTCTAAAAGAATTACTCAAATTATAATTATTTATATACTTGTAAATAAAAATTATAAGTAGTGGAAAATTACGCAGATTATTAAACGTCGTATTCACTTTTTTTTCAACAAGTACTTCTTTTTTTGGTATCATTTTAACAAGTAAGTGCATGTACTAGAGTTATAAGAATCGTACATGCAAGTAAAGTGTTCTAGATGGATATAAATCAAATTACATATTTATTCCACAGTAGGTAAGATAAATCGATGAAGCAAAGTTAAATTCCACAAAAGAAAAAGAAAACCATAGATCGATATCTCTTTATCTTTAAACAAAAGAAAAAGAACAAGAAAATCTTCCATATGAATGATGAAAATTGAAATGTTTGAACATCGGTCTATATGTTCCATGTATTTGACATTCATACTTTTGAGCGATAAAATGTTGAATATTTTTTTCAGTTTAGTGGTTATGATGATTCAACTAATTACTCTGATACTAAATACATTAAAACGAGATTTTAAAAAATAGGTTTTTAACCATAAATTAGATTTTGTCGATTCAGTCGTTGACAATAAAAAATAATTGAATCAAAATACATGATGAATAGTCAATTTTTCTAAACTCTTAACAATATAATGTGAGGGTAACTATTTAGAATTGAATTTGTAATGAGATAACAGTAGAATTGGCATTATCAAATTGATTTTCCTTAGTAATGTTGCATATATACTACAAATTTACTTTTTCTGTTAAAGTAAAAGAAAATGGTTGATCTACTAGACTTAACTCAATATATACGGCCAACAGCATTGTACGCAACAGTTAGATTCTTTTATTTTCAATTGGGATACAATTTCGTCGACTTTATCTTATGCGGCCGATAGATTTGATGTGACATTTTAAATAGCATACTAATTGACGGCTAAAAAAAGTTTATTCTAATACATAAATTAACAAAAAAATCATATATATTATGCTTTGGATTATATGATTTGTTTTAAGTGTAGTTTTATATATATATATATATATATATATATATATATAGGTAGACAAGATTTGATTAACCTCCTAAATTTTTGAACTTTTAATTTTAATAATATTACATAAGATGAACATGATTTCTAAAATCAAATTATCTGGTAGATGACATTTTACTACTTTACTAGGCGATTTCACCTGGCAAAGTTTCTTTAGAAGTAACTTCATCAAACCCCACCTTGTATATATTATACTCTACTTCCTCAACCAAAATTGGATAGAAATAATCTTGTGACATTGACCCCGATAAATAATGGTTATCAAGTCAACACGACAACATTAATTGTAGGAAACGTATCGTGACTTTGATTAATGTGCCTTGAAGTAACGAGGCAATATCACTGAATTTCCCCAAGCAATCTCTATTAATGATTATTCATCACTTAATTCTAGCTACCCCAATAGTCATATTATATACTTATAGTCATAATAAACTTTTGCTTTTTTCTTGCTTTTATTTGAAATAAAACTAGCTCCAAATAAATAAACTAATAGTACATAATAAAATAGGTGGAACATTCGTATCGCGTGGTACTTTAAAACTTCTCATTTATGGATTATAACATTTATAATCTTTTTTTCTCTACAATTATAACATTTATAATCTGTTTTTCTCTACAATTATTTGAACTTACGTCAAGAAGCTCACGACGTTTTTTAACAAAAAATAATTCTCGAAACGTCGCTAGTTACGTACGTTACTTTGCATGACGTGTCTGAATGCATGCAGTACATCGTGAATGTGTCTGTTTTTGTTGGTACTCAAGAGACCTTATCTGTTTCAACCTTTCCCGGCTATTGCCTACATCGATTGTTTGATGAATTTTGATGACTCACGTAATTGCACGATTATAGTAACAAATGTGTGGTTGAATGCGCGTTACTAAATTTTTTTTCCAAATTACTTGAAATATATAGTAATCCAAAACTTAGTCTAATAGTAGTGTGGTGACCGGTTAAATGAATCATGACTATGTATATAAATGACAACTAGGTCTTATAATGTAAATTTATGGTTAACACAAACTCTAATTTTGTTGATATTCCCATTAGAATAATGTCAAAAATACTATTATTTCAAGTTTAGATGTTTGACATATTAATAAGTGTCCAATAAATTTTATATCTTTAAATATCACTTGATTTCATCCCAAACAGAATCGCGTATTTAACACATATGATATGAAATCTAACCCATAGTCCCAAAAATTAAAGGTACTTTCTAACACATGGCACATGTACTTTATTTGTATCAATTTTTTGTTAACATTTTTTTTTTTTTGCATTATACAGTTATTTAGTATTTATATCATAGGGTCCAAATTATTTTTTGTAAGTCATAGAGTCCAAAAAAAATTTAGTAAGTTATAAGATTCAAAATATTTTTAGTATATCTAATTTAGGGTTATTTTTTTCTTCTCTTAATAAAATTTAAGTTTAAAAATTTTTTTTACCACTAGACCGACCCTATAGAAATTGTTTTACTTTAGTACCACATGGCCTATATTTTTTTCAAGCTGGTCCTACCTAAATATATATATATATATATATTCATATACAGATTAAACGTCACTTATTTTTGATACAAGAAGAAAGAATTTGTATTAATTGGTTGATATAATTCTCTCAAAAGATTTATAAGAAAATACAAATTGATTGGTACATCACAATAAATGATGCTTTTATATATGAAAAAATGACTAAAGTAGGTTCTGAGACGGTAAGTTGTTCTTCTTCAAACCCAATGGCCATTACAGCTCTTCGTGTCGACGATAAGGTTTTAATGGCTCTCGACGTGTTTCAATCATTACATTCTAAAAACTACTCACAATCTTATTCTCCAAAGTGAACTTACAAAACCATATTGTATAGTATCTGTTGACAAATTTACTAAGTGGCCAATTTACGACCAAAATGTCCTAAAATTGTTGGTAGATATCAATTCAACCACGATTTCTTAATTAATTTCTGCGATCTTGTTCCAATGTTTAAGGAAACTAAGCTCAATTTCGATGTTTCTTCGATTAATTTGGTGAAAAAAAAACAACTAACGCGTACCGATCGAGTCTACCGAAGACTTTTGTAGATTGAAGAACAAACCGAGAAACACTATGTTTCTGAAACTTCGTTCCAATTCTTTGTCTTAGTTTCCTTTTAAAAAACAAAACAGGTCAATTAAATTGCTCGTGTACGGCACGTGTCTTTCAACGACTCCTTAAAGACTTCCTCTCAATGGCTTTGCTTAAGAAACTAGCTATTACTTTCATATAATTTGCTTAAATGTAAGATTTTAGTATTAATATTTCAGAATTTGTAGGAAATTAAGTAAATAAAATATCTGCAACACGTATCATTTTTAAATGAAAGGCATGTTGCATCATGTCACCGGCCAAATGTCCACGAACTATCTGATCAGCCACGTCATTATTCCTATCTGTTTTTTAAAAGAAAACCAATTTGTCAACAAAAAAAAAAAAAAATGCAACTTTTTATTCCACTATTAAAGCTACTAACATTAGAATATATTACCCACAGTAATAATAGCACGTAAGAATAAAAATAATTCCAGCGTTCGAATAAAACTATCAAAGAATATAAATATTCTTAAAATTTTCCAATAAAGTTATATTTAATTATAGATATTTGCAAGTTGTTTGGAGATTAGATCAAGTCTTTTTGAGGATAATATTTTTTTTTTCAATCTTACTCTTGACAAAATTTCAAAATTGGATGTCTACAAATTTGTAAAGTAACTATATTTCTGGATCACCTGTCATTAATACGAGAATCTTCTTTTAAAAGTCATTATATTTGTTTGTTTTAATTTCTTTAAATATGATTAACTTTCAAAAGAATATAATGTTCAACAAAAAGTTTAGACTACAAAGCTGATTTTCTTGTCCGTTCGGTTACACGGTTTTCGAGAAATTTAAACTTTGCAGACTTTTCGCCACCAAACTGATTTCTTCAAATATTTTAATGAATTACCCAAATTGACAAAAAAAAAAATGTTTTACCAATCAAGTTCTCAATAAATATAGTTTTAATGATATAGTTGTCCAGTAACTAATCCCGATTTTATATAATCTTTTTCAATAAAATAAGATTGTTTCTGGATTTTTTTTTCTAATTTTAAAACCTACATTTTTTTGGAATCTTAACACATTTTTTTATGTTAACAATTAATCAACAATATACAATACAATCTAAATTCTCAACATCTTAAGGTAAATATAATTATTTGGTCAAAACCCACAAAAAATAAGGTAGATGTGATGGTATTTATCTAACAAGGTGATTCGAGTAACTCGTTTCCGGATTTATAGATTTTAAAACTTGAATATTGAATTTTTCTGATATAAATTATAATTTAATTTATTCTTATCGAAAAAAAAAAAACGAAAGCGATTGGAAACCACCTAGAAAAATCCGCGCGTGTTCTCTTGGAAAGTAGTAGTACTATATAAAGAACATATCTCCAGTTTCATGAGACAAAATAGAAAAAGAATCTCATGAGTGTTTAAGACTTATTCAAACACACATAAACAACTTTTTTTTAAAAGCCATGTCGTATTCGAAACGATTACTGAAGATTGAGATAATCTCAGCAGAAGGACTCAAGGTAAATCGAAAACCATTGAAGAAAAAATCATTCTGTATCGTGAAAATCGATGAGAAATATCATAAATCTAAATTGGATGAACTTAATGGAAGTTATCCAATTTGGAATGATAATTTCGAGATGGAGATGTCAACAAATGGAAGTGTTAGGTTTATTTCCATTGAAGTATATTATCGAACGAGCGGTGGGGTTGATAAACTTGTTGGTTACGCTAAGATTCCGGTGACGGATTTCATGGGAGGATTTGCTCCTCCGGGACATTTAAATCTTTTGAGTTACAGGTTAAGAGATGAATATGGTGATAAATGTGGAATCATCAATGTGTCAATAATGGTGAAACCAGACATTAACGATAAACCTAATTCTTCGTTGCCGTCATCATCTTTTCCGGTGGATTATACGGCGTGTTCTTCACAAGCTGCGGCGGCTGTAAATAGTCAGATGTGGAGGAGACCGACAACAACATCAACTTCTTCAATGGCTTCTACGACAAGTTATGGCGGTCGTATAGTTACAGGAATTCCAGTTTGGTGTGCGTATCAACGACCGTCTTAATTTTTATTTTATCGTATTTCTGCACAGATTTTTTTTTCCCATATTTTTATGAGCTGATTTATTCTAAAATTTAAATTCAGGGAAAAAATAAAAGTTTGATTATGAAAATAAATAAGAAAATTGATTTTTACCTTCGAAAGCTTCTGAAATTAATTAACAAAGAAATGAAAAATTCTTGGGTCACAATAAAATTTATATATTTTTTTCCCCATTCATAGTTTTTGAGCATGGTTGTTTGAAATATTTGTATAAAATCATAAACAGAAATTAAATTTATTTCCACTATGATTTATTAATATATATATTTTTGTTGTTATCAGCTATCAAAAACAACCAGTAGTCTGGTGGCTATCGCACTCTAGATGATTGGAGAGGACCTGGTTCGATTCCTATGAAGTTAAACTGTGAGGATAATAGTGCATAATGATGGATTGGTTTCCATTACAAACGTCTGATTTACAGACGAGATTGGTACGCATCTGAGCTTTGCTTCTTTCGTTTCTTTTTATAATTTCAATTTTTAGACTTAAACATTGGTGGATTATTAATCTCGTTTTTATTATCAAAGCTAAAAAATCATTGATGTTATTCCTAATGATGGTAATTTATCAGAATTAAAAAAATTCTGCTCCAAAAGCATGCACCATGCTTGAAAAGTTATTGTAATTCCTACATAAATCATTATAAATTTTACTATATATTTAACCATTTGTAAAATCTAGTGAAATTTGAATCCTGTCTATGAATATCAAACAGTAATAATAATAAACAACTAGCAATAGATATACAACTTGTTAATGTTGCATTCTTTATCTTTCTTGCAATGATAAAATCGTTTCTCTAATCTTTTTTTTTTTGGTATGAATTTGTGGGCGTTTTATCTACTACATTAATTCACACGTGCATATGAAGACAACTAAACTCTTCCTGTTAATTGTACAGTACTTATCCTGAACCTGAACACTAAAAACAGACGAAAAAAAGACTCAATTCTTATATTAAACAAGCTCAAATGTGTTTCTCAAACAATGTAAATTATGTAAGATTACGAATAGCACTAGAACATTCTATTCTAATAAGACATATTCAAATGAATTTATATTATGAAGCTCTAGTACTAAATACTATCTTTAATATATTATCATCAATTTGTTGTAACATACTTTAAGCTGAGTTGCTCTCAGTTTAGTTAAGATGATCTAGCTAATGACTTGGCACCATGGTTCGATTCCTACCCGCTGTATTATGGTAGCTTAAAAAAGAAATTTTAGGGGTAGATTTTAGGCTATGGATCGGGTCTTGTCGATTTAGGCTATATGGATCAGGCCTTGTCGATCCAATATTGACAAAAAAAAATGAACATTGTAGTTTATTGTTTGATAACACAATAAAAACGTTTCTTTGATCAACGCATTCGGATCAACCATGGAAAGAGTATTCATTGACGGTTTACATGCAATTGTATATTGATGATTTTGTTGAACCGGTTGGTTGGAGAGAGTGGAATGCCGAATTTGCGTTGACTACATTGTATTAAACTAGTATAACAAGACCGGTCCAGGTTCAAATACTATAAACCGGATTACATGGTCCGGTTATCACGTTATTAATTCGACTGATGCAGCTAATATCACAGTCATCGGTTTATTCGTTGAAGATGATTGGATTTGGAAGACCAGAGTGCCTTATACACTAGCGGTTTAATTTCATAAAAACAATTTTAATTATTTTTTGCTTTTAGTTATTTTGCTTTATTATTTAATCTCGAAACTGTATTATTTTGTTGGGAATGTATTCAGCTGAAACAAAGCTAATGAAAATTTATGTGTGTAATGGTAAATGGTAAAATGGTAATGACAAGGAGACCTCATTTCCTCAGTCCCCACTTAGAGGTAAACATTATATCATTCTTCTTCAATAGTAATTTACAATTATACAATTATTATTTATATATTATTGCCTTTAGTTAATGTCGTCTATTAAATAACGATGTATTAACTAACGTTTTTATTTCACGTATATGGACAAATGCAATTTTCTATAGCCCAATCGTGTACCTTTTGTTTCTTTCCTTATTTTTTGGTACCATATAATATTATCAAATGGCCCTAGCAGATTCTTGAAATAAATTCGGTTTGGGCTTATCTGCAACTGTAAGTAATAAATAAAAAACATAATTTTAACAAAAATGAGGTCGGTATTTACAATGGAAACAAATATATTTCAGTATTTTTTAATAATATTATTTTTATTGAGGTTAGATATCTTCTTGGGATATTTTTTCTCATTTTAAATTGTTTTGGGTATTTTTATATCTCTATGGCAAGAAAGTTCCGGTTGCCTAATTTTAAGTAAAAGTCTAATTTTTTTTTATTAATTTTACTATAGTTAGATCGACAAAGTCCGATCCATTGCTAAAGCCCAAACTCTAAACTCTTTTATTCTTTTTCCTTGCACCTAGGAAGATTCGAACCCGGATGCCTGAAGATTTGTAAAATAGTCACTACCACTAGACCATTTGTCCTCGGCGTAAAAGTCTAATATTTTAATTATTAGTTTAATTACAGCAATAATTTTCTTCTGTGTGTGTAAAGGTATGAATTAGAAAGTGTTAGGTGAGATTTAGTTAATTAGACCAACCCATACGTTTTTAGCTGTAAACCTTAACATTAGGTTTATATACTTTGAATCCAAACTTCGCCAATTTTCATTAATTTAAGTTTTTTAAAAACTAACATTTCGTTGATCAACTAAAACAGAAACATTCAAAGTGTGTTGTCTCCTTTTTTTATTATTTTTATGAATATATATATATTATGAATAATTGGTGCTAGCTAAATAGCTTTATGCAGACCACAAACGAACCAACATATTCCAACTTTTTAGTCTCCAACACCGCATGCATTCATGCTATTATTAATTTAAGCGTACAATAACAAATGAATACCTTATGATTCAATTTATTTTGTCTTGTCAAAAAAAAGAAAAAGAAACCATTATTCATTGTTATTAATTAAAGTCTATATTGTATTGGCATTTGATGAGTTGTAGGATCAAGCACGCCGGTAAAGCCTAGCACCTTGGGGTCCATAGATAATGCAGGCACGACCACAACCGGAGCCACCGCTGTTTTAGCCTATCCGCTTCATCAGATTACCATTACTACGCCTACCGGAAATATGATCTCCGACCAAAGTAGAGAAAAAAGGTTCGGTTTTTCGAGGAAATCCAGTTTTAAACGCTCCAACAATTCTTGGTTGCTTGATCCTAAGAAAGTCGTCCTCTTCTTTGCACCTTTGTAAGTTCTTTTTCTATCAAACCAAAAAAAAAAAAATCTTCGTTAGTAGTTTAGTCTCTTTATAATTTAATTATTTAGTTCAATCACTACATATTATTGACTCCTTATGGTAAACAAATTTTGTTTTGAAACATATAACTCGAAATGCATATATTCCTATAATTATCTACTAGAACTCATATTATATAATAGTTTCTTTTGTTAATTCCAACTTTCTAGATTATACTTGGATCAATTAACTATTTTTACAAGCCATTGTTAGATTCTTCTTGTCCTATCTCTATATATAATAAAAACGTAGCATTAACTTAACATCGTGTTATATTGTCCGTTTTGAACTAGGTTGTAATGTTACTAAGACATAGTTGTCACATAATATTTGTCACATAATATTTATATCTACTATTATCTCTTAGAATAATAATAAAAAATTATTGATGAGATTCTATAACTCATTAATTATTTAGATAATATTATTAGTTTGTTTTTATCTATATAGTTTTTACTTAAAAATAATGCAAATCGGTGACAAACTTCTTTAATGTGGTTTTCAATAATTTTTGAAATAAAATAGAAAAAATAAGTTAGAAAAAGAAAGAAAAATATTGAAATAAGTTAATGCGTGGAATCCATGAACATAGGAAATAGATATAATATATATATATATATATATATATATATTCTAACGTTGTTTATTTTTATTTTTTTGGGTCGTGATATATATTCTAACGATATTAACATGTCAATTTTTCTTTTAATTTATTTTTATGTTAATAAACTTTACAAAATTGTTTCAAACAAAAAGAATATAAAAAAAGTTGGGTTGATGGTCTATATCCACCCCAAAGTTTGGACATAACAACTGGTCCACCCAAACTTCGATCTTCGATCTAATTGAACACAACAATGTATGGGAAAGTCTAATTGCACCTGTAGTTTAAAATAGCGATCTAATTCAACATTAAGTATTGTAAATTCGATCTAATTGCACAAATTTGCGGTTAAATACGGGTTACAAATACTGTTAAAAATGGCTTCGGGTTTAACTCAACCATTAACCGGATGAAAACTGATTTCAACCCAATTACAAACCCGATTACGACCCGATTACAACAAAATTACAACCCAATTACGAACCCTAAACCAGCAAAATCCCCAAATTCTTGTTCTGCAGCAATCGGGAACGTGAAACGGCATTTGCTCTGGAGGAAGATTTGTTGATGGAGGAAGATTCGTTGCAGCTTGTACCAGTTGTTGAGAGAGGCGATAGAGACTTCGAAGGTTGCGATGAAAATCGTGATAACGACGGCGACGTTGACGGTTCCGACGACGAGGACCAAACTGAGCGAGATGCGTATGAACTTGAGCGAGACATTCTAGCCTTTCGAGATGAGCTTGGAGTCAAGAACAATGTGTACCCAGAAAGTGAAGAAGAAAGTAGCGAAGAAGATGAAGATGGAGCGCATTGTCACAGACAGAGGAATCGAGAATATTCTGAATGTGATAAAGGATTGCTTGAAGAAAATATGGTTTTCTTCAACCGTGTTGCTTTTGTTGATGATGTTGTGAAGTATATCTGCAGAACTGGGAGAACCCTGCAACAATACAGGTACGATACAAATAAAATTGCTTACAAATGTGTTGGTGGGAATGAA